>ML179418.1:0-98516 GCA_004369135.1 Dendrothele bispora CBS 962.96
GTAATGCCTCTCCACTCGTCATATCAGATATGACACGACGTTTTGTGAGTACTGTGCATTCGTCCTGAACTTAATCATCGTATCTGCGTAAGGTTCTATCTATCTGATATGGTCTATGACCAAACGTCATGAACACTGTAGCCCGCATTGTGAAGAACAAACCAGTGACAGAAGAGTTAAATGAAGAAACTCTTTGGCATGCTCAGTGCTTCATAAACTCTTAAAATCTTCTCATCGTGTCTGGCATCTACCTTTCAACTCGTACGTCGACGATGTTTCAACAAGAATCCCGCAAATTCATCGATTTGCTCTTGCAAGTAACGAATAACAAATGGACGAATATTGACGCAAACAAAGAGATTAAAGTGTCTTTTTCCCGTTCTGATATCGAGTATTATTTGTGATACGCAATTTTCAGGTCGGAGATTTCGGTCAAATTGACAGGGCCACGGGCGAGCTTCAAGTTGAAGGAAATCTCTATGAACATCCCGACACCAAGACCAGGATGGCTGCCCATCCGTTGCATCGGACTGTTCCGACAGAATTCGAAAAATATGTTTCGGAAGGGGTGCAAGAGCTTAGCTTTACATCGTCTGTCGACGTCAGAGGGTAACCCACCTCAAACACTGAACTGAGCCTGTATTGACATTTTCGCCACACAGGCAGCCTATCGTCAATGGTGGATTCGAAGGCAAATTCGAATTCAAGAACAAACGAGGTGCTTTGTTAGTCCTTGTGTCTCCGAGCATTCAAACCATGCAAGGATTTCCAACAAGCCTTCTTCTTGATGCTCAGCTCCGGCCTATTCTCAAAAATCGGGTTATTTGCACGGACGTTGTGAGCTGCCCTGGGTTCTGCCTTTATCTCGGAAACAGTAGTAAGTTTCGTTGTCCTTGACCTCTGTTAGTATATTTAATGTTCGCAGAGAATCACACTTTTAGTTTGTCCCTTAAAGGCGATGTTCCAGCGAGGGTCGCACCTGGCCTTGAAGCTGACGGAAGTTTGCAAGCAAACTGGAAGGTCGACAATGCGCAAGGGCTCGTCAAAAAAGGCCTCAACGAGCAAGGAGATTCTGTCTATTTCCCGCTGTATTCCTTGAAGCGGGTCAGTTGGGACAGGGTTTCGTCGGTGTTGCGTGGAGGAGAAGCAGGAGACGTGTCTTTGTGCGTATGCCGAGTCATTGAAAATGCATTCCTTTAACAGGTATATATTAATTTTAGACTCGAGGACGCTGAAACGCCGTGGTTGAATCTTGATGACGATGGACAAGAACAAGACATACCAGTTGACAGTGGTGAACCAATCGTGCGCCTCCGATGTATCTCCTTGTTGAAATCGCAGTTGAGCTGACTATGGCGTTTACAGTAAGATTCAGACTGACAAAGGAGTTAGAAGACATGTAAATTGGACACTGGATGACTCGGATATGAATGTCGAGCTGTAATATACTAGTTCTGCTACAGTCTTGAACATCTTGCTATATCGGAGCCAATGAGGCTTTTGTGATTATTAAACTTGTAGTCAAAGGAACGTGTTTAACTTCTAAGCCTCCCACGAGCTAAGTTTCCGAGCATCTTATTGTTGAATCCGATTTACAACTTGTAGACGTGATTAGGGTACAGGTCTTTAGGTCTCCTTAGTGTTTCAAGTGCTTGATTAGATGTAGTTGCAATAGCTGTGAAAAGTCTTTCGAGCCGTCAGGTGAGGGCAGAGCCGATGAACTAAGTCAAAGACTTTACTGTGAAGATTATGGTAGAACGTAGTTTACCTTTCCAAGTTGAAAAAGGCGAAGTTCGTCCCGTTGATGGTTTTAGAGTCTCGGAGATAGGAAAAGACAATTTTGAAGTATGTCGTTATTGGGGTGGGATTTGTAGTACATCTAGAACGAAGATAAGTAGTGAAATTGTCGTTTGTTCAGTCTAGTAAGTACATGGTGAATGCCGGTTTAGAGAACAGAGGTTTGACTCCATGAATGAGGATGTTTTTGGCACCGAACGCTTAACGCTTGGGAGTTCTCCTAGTTTTATGATCTAGAATTTGGATTCATGAGTCAACATTAGATTTGGTTGTTTTGAGGACCGGCTAGGTCCCAATCGCCTCCCGCTACATATGCGATCATGTTAGAAACGATTGTGACGGTGATCACGATTTGTGGACTGAACTCACCGATTTCGAATTGACCTTCGTTAAGATTTAGATCAAAAGTGATGAGTTACTTACTTGATACCGAACGCGACAGTATAGAGTGTACGGCTCGGGTTGAGAGAATCGAGAATTTTTCCTTGGAGGAAGAACAACCTGGAAAGAACATGGCCATAGTATCAGCGGGATGGGGATACTTCCGTCACTGGTTATTTTTTTTTCAAGTTTTCTTTGTTAGTGATCATTTCGCGAATATTTAATCGATTAGAACTACACCTCCGTTGGATTCCAAGAGTCATCGAAGACTACGATTTTCCTATATAAACCCTCACCATTAGAGTTCAGAACGTCCCTTGATAAAATCATGGAAAGGCCAGCGGACATTGCAGAACTCAGCGGAATGATCCCAGTATTGATCTCTGTAAAGTACCCCGAGGATAACGATCTACAGGCTGGTTCAATCGCTAGAGTTAGAGATTAAGAGCTTTTTACGAGGGGCAGGAAATACTGGTGTGATGGGGGTTTGAGAGAAGACATTCTGAAAAAACAAGAGTGTTTTCATCGAGGACTTGAACGGCATGATGCAATGCAGAGATGATAAGGCGGGGATGATCATCTCACTTTGACGGTGGTTTATGGCTTTTTATGCAAGTGTCGGAGTCTCCAAGGCACAATTTGAAAGGTGGTTCGTGATAAATATAAAGGATCTGACCTATGGTTCAAAATAAAGCGAGAGCCGACCGCTCAAGTTATTTACGAGAAAGGGCCTCAGAGGAGGTGTTCACAGTACGGTCCAGATAACCAAAAAGCTATAGAAGTGGTGACCATGATATCGTGGTCTACTGACTCTACTCGTTGCCCGGAAATGGTCATCAGACGCGCGTCCGGACCTTTTGCTCCCCACCTGATTATGAGATTTTGTCTTCTCTTTAAATATCGGAAACGTACCTATCGATTCTTCCACAATCAAAAACGCCAATAACAAAGACCGACTGATGCAGTTTACGAGCTTGATCCCCCTCTCTCGCCTCTGTGCGTGGGTGTGTGTGGTCAGCGTTGACGTCACCCGTTCAGCACCAATCTCCCTACTTTACATAGGAACAGGTTAATGTTGGTGTGGCAAGTCCGAATGAGAGTAGGACGAGCATGTGGATGGAACAGGAGAGTCTCATGCGGGTACGCATGTGGGTACGGATGCGGGTTAACTCATCAAAGGTCGGTAATCCATTCGCCTCGTGGAACAAACCCAGTACCACCACCGCTGCTTCCTTCGAATAAGGTCCAAGAATCCTCAGAAGACCAGTCTTCGAGTACGATGAGCTCGCGAATATGTGGAAGATTACTTTGATTCACAGTGACTATACTCATTCGTTAACCTGGCATTACTACCTACCATCTTTCTGCCTACAAAACCCGGCCTTGAGCTCGTCGTCTAAAGCTATGTGTATTGACTCGAGGCGAGAAGAATTTGTCCGAGGAATTTTAGAAATGTTCGGATAGCGATAGATGCAAGTAGTGGGAAATGCCCCTGAGGGGTCTTCTCTGGCGAGTGTCTGGAGACGGATGCGGTTTTGAGGAAGGAATGTGTTAATGGATAGCGCTGAAAGAGGATGGATTGATTTGACCATCGGGATTTTGGAGGGAGAGCCCACGAAGACGTGGATGGGAAGTTTGGAGGATGTGAAGCGAAGGCAAGAGACCGCATGCAGGGGACGAGACACGGACTTGTTGGAGGTTGGTCAGTTTTGGGAGGGCATTTGATAGAACCGAAAAGGGATGAGTTCAGAGTTGGAGTTCTCGGACGAAAGTGGAGGATTAAGACGTAGAAATAGGAAAGAATGATTCGATTCCGCTCAGAAATAGGTATTGGAATCAGGAGAAGTATGTAAACAAAGTTAAAAAGGGTGACGGTTAGAAATGCGGATTGGGAAGAGTGAAAACAAAAGAATCTAAGTATCAGATTCAGGGCAAAGTGAATGTTCCTACTTCTGCTATGTCCCATCCTCCCACGAAGACGAGCCAGAAATAAAAGTCAAGAGACAAAAACACTAACCTGTTTGAAAGTCCATTGACCCATTTCTGCATCCAACCCAACAATCGGAGGTTCTCCATCAGTCCCGACGTCACTGATGGCGTATATCTTGTCCAGGGAGGAACAAAGCTATTTCCTCGTGATAGAGGTGTTGAAAAAGGCAGCGGGGGCGAGCAACTGTGAACGGTCGTTGAGTGCGTGGAGTCGTCAGAGTTCGCCGCGGAGTGAGATGAAAGAAGAAAGTCGGATTCGATAGAGAACTTATCTGTTCAAGAACATTTCGATGGAGACAGCGTGTGTATGAAACGGCGACCGTTCCATCAGATTTGCGGTGCGGTTCAATCAGCAGAGAGCGGTGGATACATTTGATGATTTGTCATGAGCACGCTGCCCATCATGTCAACCAGAATCGTTTGCCCTCTGCACGAGACGCACGAGTCAACCGCTGGTGAGTGACGGGCAAGGCTGCGCACAGTGGAGTGATAGTAGCGAAGTGGAAAGAAAATAACACGTGACTTGTTCGATTCAAAATTTATATGTGCCGGATGCCGGATGCCGGCACGTAAAGTCGACAAGGAGGTACCTACTCTCGACGTCAACAGATCGGTAATGTATCTAGCCTCTTTTTTCCCCTTTTGCTTCCCTATCAGTTCGAAACACCAGTATCAAACAGAGTGATATCTATATGCTTCATTGGTTAATGTGCCCAACTATGAATGATGAACAATTATCGACAGGCAAACACAATGCATTCACAAACGGTAAGTAAAAGTACACTTCAAAACTACCAGGCTAACTAACAAGTCATTCTCAGATATCGTTACTTACATAGATTTATTCGTTTATAGGATGAGAAAAAACCGTACTGCATTTGAGAGTAGAAAAGAATCATCGTTTCTTCAGTTTTATAAACTTTGTACACCAGAATTCGAGGCGAAAACTAAAAGTCAACATTCAGGATGATATAACCTTCCGAAGACTATGGAAGAACGCACTCAAGGACCATTAAACTCCGAAGTGGATGAATGGAACCCATCTCACAAAATTCATCTCACCGACTTCCTTTCGTAGATGCTTGACAGCTTCATGGAGTGCATATGCTGGAGTCAGTTTCGCCTGACTTTCTGAATTGTCACGAGATCCCAGAAGATTCGCATAGACTTTATCGGCAATGAGAGGTGCATCATTGTCCCTGATGGACCACATGGTAGCAATAACGTTAGGATAACCTACAGCCAGCATACCAGCTGCGAGATGGATGGCTTCTTCTTGAAGATTTTCATTGTCTGTTGCCATTTCGCTAGCTAAGAGAATCGCTAGCTCTGCACTTTGGAGGGACATCCTCATCAGTGTATTGAGATCAAGTCTCCCATCATAAAGAACAAAAGCACTATTGAGAGGATTTTCCATGTCCTGGATTGCATGGCAAGCGAGATGGATGATCTCATGTTTGCTAATCTCACCCAAAACAGCCTCAACCGTTGCCAATTCATTGTTGTGATGGCAGGTGTGGTCAGGAGCTGTGTAGCGTTGGATGACCTCTACCTCTTTCACAGTGCCAGGGAGGGGTGTCAGTCCTGATGTACCAGGCTGCGAGACAATGAGGACACTGGGAGTTTTAGTCGGATCTTGCTTGGGTTTGGAACCGGAACCCAGCATAGCAGTCAACATTGTAGTGTATGAGGATACTGCAAAATCAGAGATATTCACGTTTTTTGTCGGGTCATCATATATCCCAGCGGCATGCAGGGGTAGAAAGGCAAGTGCTCCTGTTGCACACCATGTAATATGTGGCAGGGAATGATGAGAATTTTCATATAGCTATCGATTGAAATCTATCAGAGTAGGTCAGCAACTAGTAAAGCGAAACTTACTGCCTGTTCAAGTTCCGACAGGATAGGCTGCACAACATTAGACCATAAATCAGCCAAAACTGATATAAAATGGTCCTGGTTGTCTTCCCCTGCCAAGTACATTGCACGATCACCGTTATGATTGACCCGAGCACCATGAGCTCGCAGTGATGATAGCAGTCTTGAATGCAGCGTCTCTGCCTGTTTGTAGGAAAATGTCGGGAGAGGAATAGCGACAATTTCTCCAGAAGTACACAGAACCAGAGCATCACAACGCAATTCAGCCACATTCACAAGAACAACAGGCCCATTCTTAGCTACAGGAGCAAGCTCAGAAAATTTCTTGGACCTCAAGAAACTGCCAAAGCCATCCAACTCCCTGACTTGCTGTAAGAGCATCTCATACCAAACTGCCAATTTACGGCAATTTTGTGCTTCTTCTTCCACACTTTTGTGGTTGTTTTCCGGGCCAATATTCTGGGAGCTAGATTTTCCTGCATCATATAAGGCAAGGGAGATCCTAGACAGCTCATTTGCGAGATCTGGGTGCTGTTCACGGAGCTCATCCAGTGGTGTATGCAATTGCAATATTTGTTTCCAAACAATACCCCGACCTGCCTCCAACCACTCCACTGCTCTTGGGAGATCTCCTACAGAAATAGCCATGGCAACTGCAGCATTAATGGTCCTGCTAATCTTAGGCAATTCCTCATACCGGTGGTGAATTGTCTGTCCAAACCAAACAACTTGAGGGATCATTTCCAAAGCCACAGTGTATGCATTGAGAGCTGAGGAAGGACTCTGATATTTTGAACATAGGACTGCCCAGCGACAAGCAGCATCATATCGAGTAAAAGGATTACTTGATATATTTTCTGTTGCTTGTTTGTAAGCTACAGTGGCCTCCATGATGTCTCTGGGCTCTCCAAGATGCTCAAATCGACTCTGAAGGCAAGCCCAAGCTTGTTGAGTGTGCTGCTTTGTCAGCATGGCCATCAGAAGTCAGATCCAGAGCTTGTTGCTTGACAAGAATGGCCTTCTCTATGTCCCTGAGTTCACCGAGACGCTCAAACCGACTCTGGAAGGCATTGCCAAGGTTGTTGAGCCATGTTGCTTTGTGGGCATGGCCATCAGGAGCCAGATCAACAGCCTGTTGGTTGACAAGAATGGCATTCTCTATGTCTCCAAGCTCACCAAGGTGCTCAAATCGACTCTGGAAGGCATTGCCGAGGTTGTTGAGCCATGCTGCTTTGTGAGCATGGTCATCAGGAGCCAGGTCAATGGCCTGTTGCTTGACAAGAATGGCATTCTCTATGTCTCTGAGTTCGCCAAGACGCTCAAATCGACTCTGGAAGGCATTGCCGAGGTTGTTGAGCCATGCTGCTTTGTGAGCATGACTATCAGAAGTCAGATCAACCGCCTGTTGGTTGACAAGAATGGCATTCTCTATGTCTCTGAGCTCACCAAGGCGCTCAAATCGACTCTGGAAGGCATTGCCAAGGTTGTTGAGCCATGCTGCTTTGTGAGCATGGTTATCAGGAGCCAAATCAACAGCCTGCTGGTTGACGGAAATGGCATTCTCTATGTCTTTGAGCTCACCAAGATGCTCAAATCGACTCTGGAGGGCATTGCCAAAGTTGTTGAGCCACGCAGCCTTGTCTGCATGGCCATCAGGAGCCAGATCAACAGCCCGTTGCTTGAAAAGAATGGCATCCTCTATGTCTCTGAGCTCACCAAGATGCTCAAATCGACTTTGGAAGGCATTCCCAAGGTTGTTGAGCCATGCTGCTTTGTGAACATGGCCATCAGGAGCCAGATCAACAGCCTGTTTGTTGACAAGAATGGCATTCTCTATGTCTCCAAGTTTGCCAAGACGTTCAAATCGGTGGAAGAAGGCATTGCCGAGGTTGTTAAGCCATGCTGCCTTGTCAACATGGCCATCAGGAGTCAGATCAACAGCCTGTTGGTTGACAAGAATGGCATTGTCTATGTCTCCAAGCTTGCCAAGATGCTCAAACCGACAGAGGAAGGCATTCCCGAGGTTGCCAAGTCGTCTTGCTTTCCTGATGTGACCATCTGGAGTGAGCTTGATAACTTCCTCCATAAGTTGTACAGCATTATCAATTGTAGTCCAGTTTCCAGACTGTTGAAAATGCTTCATTAACTGCACTGCAGAACTGTGTAACTCTTCAACCTGTTCAGATCTAGTTAATTGTGAACAGTAGACCATCCAATGAGACATACTTTTGTCTCAGACTCTATAGCAGAATTTACCCTGGCCTGATGGAGCTTGGCTAAGTCCTCATTATGATTATCTGGAGGAGGAAGATTACACAAAAATGAGGCCTGGTCAAGTTCAGCCTGCTCCTCCTTGCCAATAGGCATATTGTCCCCCATGGTATCTTCAGTTGTCTATGAAGCAGATGTGAGTCAATGCAGATATGCTGGTAGTTGCTTGACCAGGTAGGTACATACCGCTGCATCAGGTTTTTCCAATGACATTCTAATGGCCATGTGAAGCTCAGCATCCTCATCCTCGTGGTAACCAGGTGTAGACTGTGCAACCCTTTCCTCAACCTCCTACAAGAGTGACCTCAGTATGTTGTAAGCTATATCAATGAAGAAGGTACATACGGCTGCAGCTAGATTCACTGGGCCCTCTGGTAGAATATTGGATTCTGACATGTTGAATAATCTTCAATCAAGCTATGAATACTGTCTGCAGACTGTACAAACTGTGATACCTACAGGTTTCTGAACAGAGTTATCAAAATCCGATCAATGATGAAGGAGGATGATGATGATGATGTGTCTTTAGACATGATTGAGGGAGAATTAACCAGAAGACAAGGACAAAACAACAGTTGGATGATTGACTGGGAAAACCTAAGATTAGTGCACATCTAGATGGTTGAACTCAACACTCACACATCCAGCAAGGATTAGTTTTGAATGACCACAAGACACCAGGAGAAATACCGAGCAAAATGGAGGTCAGAGATTTGATTGATTCGAGAGGGCGGAGAGCATACAGATGGACAGAGTCAATATGGATTACTGGTTGGAGTTGGGTATGCAAAAGAAAATATGCAATGAGAGCGTTTGGATTTGAAGGTGGTTGAATTTTGCAAGAGAAAAAGCCAAATCAACGTCGAGTAGCCAAGAAATGCTAGAGATTACTACACATCCACACAAGTCGCTCTAAATAAACCAACGCACACCAGAGAGTAAATCGGTCTCAAAATATGGCGAGAGAAAACAGATAAAAAATTTAAGAGGGTGAGTCAAATGGGAGAAAGAAGAGCACAGGGATGGATAGAATTGCTGCAGGGTATTTGAAGGTGAAAAGGGAAGGACAAGGTACAAACCGAGTTGGAATGAAGCAGTTCGGAGGTGCAGTCGCCGCGGCGAGCTGACAAGTCATTCTGCATGCATGTATATTAAAACACAGCGGCAATCCATCTCAGTATGTGAAGGTGAATCTGATGTGATGATCATGAAGTGAGAATCGGGCTTGCACGTAAGATAACGGACATTTTTCGGGGTATGTAACATTCAATTACACTGCACTCAATGCTGTAGAAGGTCTCCGAACTGAACCCAAACTGGTGCGTATCTGTGTCACTTCTGTCATCTTCTTCAAAACCTTTCCGTTGAGAACAACAAGAGTTTTGCACGCGACCTCGTACGTGGGCTACAGCTGTAGCTCGGAATATTGAAATTGATCGAATTGAAGGACTTTGCCTTGACTTTGCCTTCTCTCGCTTTTTTGAAATAAGTCCATTGCTCCTGTCGTGACGGAATAAACAATGGCCAATCAAGAAGGGGCTTTATTGACGTGAAGGATTAATTCGCCTCACACAAGACTCAGATGCTCCAAATCTTGATTCCACCAAAGTAAATCATCATCAGGAATAGCCATAGAGAGAAGATTCTATCACTCCAACGGTAAAGACGCCATAATGTTCTACTTCGCTGGACACAGATCACATCAAACAGCGCCTGAAAATTGACACGCAACCATAGAGAGAAGATTCTATTACTCTAACAGTAAAGACGCCGTATCATTCTACTTCGCTGGACACAGATCACATCAAAAAATCGGCACGCTGAGGACAACAGCATTGAATTAACCGGGCGTCTGTTTCCATCTTAAGTTTAACTCCATTAGGGCTACTTGATTCTTTGTGGATTCTCGCGGCCGGTATGTGTATAAGCTACGTGATCTGCCTAGAGTCATACACCGTGTACTGATGCTCAGTTGTTATATACGACCAATACGGCTTTCGATTCATGTCTGGAAAATCCCGGGGTTTTCAAAAATTAACCCTGGGAGACTTGATCATCGAATGATCAACTTCACTAATGGCTTCATGGGGCCTTGAAGTGGTTAATTGTCGTACAACGTTGTATATCGATGAGAGTAGTTGTAGATAATTTCTTTTGATGCTGTTCCATAGTCTTTAGTACTTCACTCTATATTCTTTATACATCTTAATAATTTTTTTCCATCTGGAGTTACTATTTTAATGTACATACACAATCAATTACACAATTATGCTCTGTAACAAATGTGTAAATCATAATACATATATATGACTCTGGGATAATGTTCCTGAGCCTTTCTGCTGCAGGAGGATCTTTTGGTCATGACATAACAATTCCTGCTAAGCTCAATGACCTTTGGAACAGGATCAATGTATCATACCAACCCTTGTCCTTCAAGTAGAAGACAAGTAGTATTTTGATACTTGGCGTTTGTGCACATGAATTGTTCTGGCATGTAAAACCTTGACAATACAATACAATACTTATGGTGAACATACAAACACATCTGGATAGTAAAAACCTGTAGGTTTCAGCCCTTTAGGATTTTTTTGCTGAGTTTCTGGTGATAAAATAAGAGTCCCGTAGCAAAATAGTATTGAATCTGAACTCAGAATCCCACCATTTTATTTTGTACTGATTTCAGATAAGTGGCCATAGTTCTATCATGGCCACTTATCTGAACTCAGTACTACAAGATAAAATGGTGGGATTCATGAGTTCAGATTCAATACTATTTTGCTACGGGACTCTTATTTTATCACCAGAAACTCAGCAAAAAAATCCTAAAGGGCTGAAACCTACAGGTTTTTACTATCCAGATGTGTTTGTATGTTCACCATAAGTATTGTATTGTATTGTCAAGGTTTTACATGCCAGAACAATTCATGTGCACAAACGCCAAGTATCAAAATACTACTGGTCTTCTAAAGGACAAGGGTTGGTATGATACATTGATCCTGTTCCAAAGGTCATTGAGCTTAGCAGGAATTGTTATGTCATGACCAAAAGATCCTCCTGCAGCAGAAAGGCTCAGGAACATTATCCCAGAGTCATAGATATGTATTATGACTTACACATTTGTTACAGAGCATAATTGTGTGATTGATTGTGTATGTACATTAAAATAGTAACTCCAGATGGAAAAAAAACTATTAAGATGTATAAAGAATATAGATTGAAAGTACTAAAGACTATGGAACAGCATCAAAAGAAATTTTCTCTCATCGATATACAACGTTTTACGACAATTAACCACCTCAAGACCCCATGAAGCCATTAGTGAAGTTGATCATTTGATGATCAAGGCTCCCAGGGTTAATTTTTGAAAACCCCGAGATTTCCCAGACATGGATTGAAAGCCACGAGTCCTTCCTTCGGCCGGCCTCGTAATATTGGAAATTGGTCGAATTGGAGGACTTTGCCTTTTCTCCGCTCATGCTTCTGTGAAATAAGTCCGTTGCTCGTGTCGTGATGGAATAGAAAATGACCAATCAGGGAAGGGGTTATGTTGGCGTGAAATTGACTCGCCTCACACAAGGTTCAGAATCTTCAGATGCTTCAAATCGTGATTTCATCAAACCTGCGTGGTGCTGAGGTGTAGAAGGGTCTTGGCCGGAGTCAAAAGAGGAGGATGTATGTATTGTGACATAGCTGTAGCTGTTCCCATACCTGTGATCATACCTGGAACCACTACAGTTGGCGTAGGTGCGGCGTTAGCTGCTCCTGTTGTCGTGTCAAGAAAAGAAGGTGCGGAGGTCCTCCCTAACCCCGAGGAAGTAGAAGCAGAGAAGAATGTTGCGTCGCCAAGAGTTTTGAGAAAATTGCTGTTGGGATGTGTGCATGTGTGTTGAGAGAAATGAGAACGCGGTGTCGGTCGTGTTTGTATTACATTGCAAGCTGTAGATGCGTGTAGATGCGTGCAGTGAGGTGGTATGCGTGAACGCATGTAACCAACATTTTTTATGTGAAAATTTTTTCAAAAAAAGAATCGAGGTGTACGTAATCAGAAATGATGTACAAGAACAACCATAGATGTGGATTTGGACATGAGCACAGACAAAAGGTAAACAGAAAAGCAAAGATGTGTGGTGGACATGTGGTATATGTCAAGCAAAAAAAGTGTAGAGAGACGCAGAGCGGAAATTGGAACTCTTTAGTACATCATGATACCAGACTAATGCAAGAACGGCGGCAACTCAATACACTGAACTCACTCCCAAACTCTGCCCCATAATACGATGGCAGTGCTGGTATCAGTTTTCTGCCGGAAAAATCGAACACCGGTTTGGCAAACATCATAGACGGGCGAGCAAAACCTTGAACTTGCATTGGGGCCGAGGGTGACACTGATGTTTAAACGGCCCTGTTCGTGATCGGGCTCTGACCCACATCGCTTTCCAGCCTCATGTTTTAACAGCATATCTGTAGTGCCATGCAAACATGCAAACAACAGAAGTATGTATAAATGGATACATCAACTTGAACAATCACAGATCTACATGTGTTTTTACAGCACTTTGCAGCGCCACGATAGACATGCATCAAAGAGTCAGAACTTGGAAATGAGTAGTCAAGGACTTACTAGTCTCGAGAAATCCTTCTGCAGCGCCTACTGTCAACTTTTATGAAAAGAGCGCTGAAATCAGGTTCACAATGTCTCGGATTCTCATCAAATCCGATGTTTGTCTGGACTAAGCTGAACCTGCGGCATGACACGAGGAAGTAGCATGACAATAAATCATTTTTAGATCTCGCTAGTACCACACACCTACAAAAAGCGTCACCGATCAATCCCTTGTCCCAAACCCTCTTCCGACCGTAACTCTCCATCGTGGCTTCCTCAGAAGCAATCTTCAGTCACAATGAAAGTCACAATCAAAACACTCCAAGCAGATTCCTACCAGGCTAGTTTTGCCTTCCTTGCAAACCTCGTAATTTTCTTACTGTTTCCCAGATTGATGCTGAGCCAACAGACTCGATTCGAGTCATCAAGAGCAAGATTGAGGAATCACGAGGCATTTCTGCCCATTTACAGAGAATTATCTTTTCTGGCAAGTAATGCATTGTATCTTGTGAATCATCGCTCATATCAAACTTAGGGGAGTTGCTAAAAGATGATGACAGAACCCTAGAATCATATGGCTTTTCAGAAGATAAATTTCTTATATTGATGGTAAATCAAGTATGTATAGCCTCTAAAGGTCACTCGATGACGTTTTGTGACCAAAGCTCTTCTGCAGAAAAATCAAAAAAATAAGACACCCATTCAAGGGATGCCACCCACTCCATATCTGGGTCATGTGGACCGTCCGATTAATAATAATGCCCCAGGCCCGAGTTTGGTTACCGCTCCTGTTAATACTTCTACAGTCTCCCCTGCCACTGCTGGACCCTCAAATTATCCCGGCGCCCTTGTCCTTAATTCTAGACAATCATCCATTCCATCATCAGCTGTACCACATCGTCCCCAAGCAACACGAAAAGCACAGATAGTTGGCGTTGATCCTGATGGCAATAACAAGCTTCTTGCTACACTTGAAGGGTCCGAAGTTAATGACTTTGAAGAGGTGAGTAAATATATTTTTATAAAAAAAGTCCGAGTGCGTGCTTACACACTAGCACCTCATTCTAGTTGAAAGCCATGGGATTCCCTCAGCAAGCTACAGTGGAAGCATATCTTTTATGTGACAAGAACAAGGAGCATGCTGCAATTTACCTACTTGAAAACAGCAGTGATGCGCACTTTTCTGACCCTGAATCTACCAAGAATGGTGCACCGACAATCCCATGGTCCCAACCAACTCGAATGACACGGATATGTGGTGTTGATTCTGAAGGGAATGAGGAAATTATTACTACACTTGAAGGGTCCCAAATTGATGAGTTTGAGCAGGTGAGCACATCCATTTTTGATATAAGATTTTTATGTGCATTGACAAATATTAAAACTCTAGCTGGAAGCTCTGGGATTCCCTCGTAATGTTACGTTGGCAGCATATCTTGCTTGCGGCAAAAATACAGGGATTGCTGCGAGTATTCTTGCTGAGCACGGTAATGACTTTAACTCCAGCTCCATGCCAGTATCAGGGCCTTCCACAATTTCCAAAAGTCTAATGACATTGCCCTCTAAAACACCAATTACCGGCGATACACAAACCGTTCCGGCTCCAGCACTACCTGAAACCCCCATTCCTTCAGTACTGTCACCGACAATAACATCGTTGGTAAAGCAGCCCAAGCGTCCTTTGTCTCCTGAGTCAGACCTTAGCTCTCTTGATGCTAATGCATCAAAAAGGTTCAAGACTTCCGAGGACTCCAGCGCTGACCTATCTTGCATGCTTCCTTCCCTTTCTACGTCTCTCTTGACCGAAGCATCTTCTGTGTCCTCAGTCGATATTCCCTCCGAGGTCACAATAATTGATGACTCGGAAATTGAGCAGAACTTCAGCAGTGAAGAGAAGGCTATTATGAATCGGGTCAGTAAATAAGCTCTTTCTTGGAAACTTATGAAAATATTAATTTTCTTAATGTCTTTAGTTGGAAAATATGGGATTTCCTCGTGAAGCCGTGATAGAAGCCATTTGTGTCTGTGATGGGGATGAGGAGCGTAGTGTAGAATATCTTTACGACAACGGTTATGAACTTTAAATTTTTGGTTGACGAGTCATGTATCCAAGAACTCTGTAATTTTAATGCCAGCTTCACGAATGTCGAGTCTTCTGTCAACAATAAAAATGACATTGACATTAAGGTATTGAAATCAAAGGTGAGAGGCAGCTAAAGGTTCTGGTCAGATTTACTACAACAAGTCATTTACCTCTCGTCCTCATTCAGTGTATGTTAGCTCGACCTCTAATGTTTGACCAAGATCTAACTCTGAACTATTGATAGCCTGGCAAAGTCTTGAATTTATGAGTAGCTTCCCAAGTTGTCTGTTCATCATAAAGAATCAAGATTGATAATGCGTTCCGAGTCACATAAAACCTGCAAATCAGCAGTCAGAAAAAAATACAACGTCCTCAGCATCTGCTACACATCCATGCAATTTTGGCATTCCTTGTGTGATATAAGTATTGATACAAATGGTGAGTGCAAAAATTGAGTGTATCCAAGACCCTAACAGCAGGTGGATGAGGTACTTTAACCACACATGAAAGTAAGAAACATACCCTCGGTAACCCTCCTAGAATTACAAGGTTGTGGTAGGGAATTTAAAATACCATCATAAGTCCATTCTTGTTATAACATGTTCTTGACTATAATAAATAATTCTAGGAAGAATTAGTATGATTTTGGACTTGTTCATTAATTTTGACTTGGACTCTTTCATTGATTTTAGTTATGTGAACATGTTCATGTGGACATGCTATCAGAAAAATTTAGGGAAGCATGCAAATTGGTAGACATGTCGAACTGACTCTCTGCACAGATGGCATGGGTTTGTTCCATCCTCAGTATATTGGCATGTCCAATCTTGGGGAAAAGTATATGCTTGTGAATATTATTATATGCTTCAAACTTCATTATCAATAGCCCATGAGAATCTTTTCTTGAGTAGAAAAAACGGGTATGTTTTTTGGCGACGGTTCCGGGAGTGGAAACCATTTCTTGTATATTCTGTGCAGGAATAAGGACCCCTCCCCCCCCAATAAGTAAGGAATACCCTAGACCGCCGTATCGAGGATTGAACGTGTTTTGCCAGGAGGAGGAGGAGCTTATTAACCGGACTGGTCCAAAAGCTGAATGCCGGACTCCAGGAATAACCCCATCATCTGAAAATAAGCCCAGGAGCACAGAAGTATATGACCATTCCTTTTGCCACACATACTACATTGATGCAATCGGGTAACATCTTGCTATTCTCTGCCTAAAAAACTTAAAGTCAGGGTCCGTGTCAACATTGGGACGAAGCATAGTCTAGTTTTTTCATATCACGAGCTTGGGCACTAGAAATCTGATTACTAATCTTCAAGATTTGCTAATTTCAGGTCTACGAGTTGTCACCTCCCGGGTTTTGTTTTCCCTTCAATACAACTTGAATCAAATGCTGGCAGTCAGAATGTATGAGCACAGATGTTGAAAGACAGATTCGAGAGCTCGAAGATGGAAATATGCTAGGTCGGCCTGGTCGGCATGATGATGCGAAGGCACCTGACTCAAGATTAGCTAATATTTTGGCTGGGAAAAATCTAGTGCCCAAACGCGGCGTCGTTAATAACAGACTACCATACATCAACCTCAGTTGATCGTCATGTTGTCTGTCTAGGAGAGACTAGACGAAGCACTAGTCTTCTCTATCTCTATGTCCGATGTGAGAAGTTTTGGAGCAAGCACACCTTCTGGGTGAGCCAGGCCAAAAACTGAGAACAAATAGACATTGTTAGAGGGTTTAACAGATTGTTCAACATTAAACAGAAAGTGAAGGATAATATTCAAAAGCTTCTTTCAGCCAAAAGTTGATTGCACAGAATGACGAGTCCAGCGGAAGTTGAACCATAGCATACATAATAGCGAATAACAGCCTGTAAAGATCTTGAAGACTCTGGACATCCGGGAAACGCCTGAACCCGAAGAAAGGTGAGATGGCCATATGAGAAGCTTGAGCTTGAAAATTCGAGGTGTGATTGGAAAAGGGGACGAAAACAAGAAGTAGAGGACGACACCAGGCTATGGCCGATACGAAAAATTCCGGGTGCCCAGAATCTTTTCGTTGTGTCATTGACCTAACTCCACTACGTTTCATAATTACAAAAGGTTGGCAAACACTTGGAGTTGACAGCGTTACTAGCTCGCCACATTTTGTGTGCTCTCTCACTCCAATTAGTCTTTCGATCAATGAAATATATTTGCTTCCATGCTACCCGTCATAGATTCACTGATCTCCGACTCATACATGTAAGCGGGTTAATGACACTGCAGGAAAGCACTTTGGCCGATGCATATACGGAGTAATTGACTACTTATGAGCAATGCAGAATTCCATGAGGCAAAGCGCAACCAGAGATTCTTGAAAGAAAGTCTTTCGATCGAGACATGTCGAAGGATACCATCTTCGTTATACCCAACTGATCTCTTGTTTGATATCGACATAGGCTATTTATACCTATACTCTAATATATATCAAACTTGGCCCCGACCGAATCCCCTTTGTGGAATTGATGAAATCAAGCCCTCAGAGAACAGTGCACGGGAAACGAAGGACCCACGTTACACATTGATATGCAAGCCTTAAGCATAGCACCCCTTCGTCCTACCTACAATTAAAAATATGAACTAACTTGTCAGGTACTACTTGTTTTTGAAAATATGTAAGTACCTGAGAGTACTCACCAGCTCACCTCATCGCAATCGGTCCCAACTGAACATGACCGAGTGCATCGATTAGAGTTTTCCCCTTTCCCACTACTGCTGTTGTTATCACTGATTCCGACTTCCTGGCCTATGCCTACCGTTGGTATTGCTGAACCTAAGCCTGAGCACACGTGCAAACCTCCACCTGAACCCGATTGAGCTCAAAGCCGACTCTGAAGAGTCCGACACGGAAGAGGGGGTCAAGTTAGTCGAAATCTGTGAATTTAACGAGATTTGTGGATGGACAAGTTGAGATGAGGCGAGGTGCGATAGGATACATAGCGAGATAACATGAAAAGAAGTTTCATTGTATGGAAACGTGGATCGACTGACTTTTGATTTTAATCCTGCTTGAACAGAGGAGTATGGGATGGAGGGATAGAGGGATAGATTTAGATGTTGTTGGGTTAGGAAGAGCGAAAACAGAATGGTTACACCATGAAGGAGAAGATGAGAAAACGCGAGAACGTAAAAGCGCAAGACACGTATGATGGTGGGCGAAAATGGTATTCAAAAATTGAAGACAGAGGTCCAGAAAGTATCCGAACTAGCAATGGCAATAAGAAGTAACGGAGGGGAGAGTAGAGTAGCGAGTGATCACCGACCTCTGATAGGCTTGGAGGCGAGGCGAGGCAAGCAGTGAAGAGTGATGATCCTTGGGACTTGAACCCAATATTGAGATTGAGCCCTGAGTCTAGGCCTGAAGAGCGTATGAAGGAGAGGTGTCCGGGAGGGGAAAAGACGGATTGGTGACATGAGTGAAACTGGTGCATAGACGAAAGGAAAGGATGTGACGCGGCATGACCGCAGAAGAGATTTGAGGGTGAGAATGTGAGACATGCTCAGGAAAGGGACGAGGACAAGGGATAGAGGGTAAAGAAAGAGGGAGGAACGAGATCGTATGGAAAAGCAGTGGTAGGTAAGCTACTGGAGGATGATCAAAGGGGAAAAGGAAAACTATCGTTCAAGGAACTAGAATATAACAGTTAATGAGAGCGGAACAACTGGAGGGCAGAAGGGATGGAAGACGGTAGAGAGCAGTGAGAGGGTCTAGAACAGGACAGATGTGACGTTTTGATTTGATTGGGGTTTGGACGGTCCAGGGAAAGAAAATGCATCGTGGTGAACGCAGAAGATAAAAGAAAAAAGCCGAGTATTAGGAGAATGAAAGGAAGCAGTGTAAAAGTGCCGCCGTCACGAAGGAAGATCAGCGTGAATCCTTTACCGAGGGTTGATTTCGAGATAGGTGAGAGGAAGACATTCGAGGGAGCAGAAGATTTGTGATGAGCTATTTGTAAAGGGCTTCTTCGAGTTCTGTGGTGTCGCAACGATTCCTTTCGTCACACGCGATAGATATCAAGGCCCAAGTGGAGCACGCAGCGTGCAGAGCTTCAAGAAAGTGTTGTCAGCACCTCTGTTATGGATGAGTGCATATATACAAAGAACGACTGAAAACGCACCCAAAACACATATACACTTCTCAGCCCATTTGTCTTCCCGCTCCAGAATCCAATAAACTTCTCAACGCATATCTCAGCGACGTTAACGGTAGCAAATACGTTGAAAGAAAGGATACGGACGAGAGCTTCTGTTCGATGTGGGTAGAAATGATTTGTTATGGTCATTGTCATCAACAAAAACGTGATGTGTCTCCCTATCACGTGGATTGAACTCTTCTGAATGTAATCCTATGTAATCACAACCACAAAGTCATCGGTACGCATTCGCTCTCTCTTCAGTCCTTCAGTAGATGTAGTTAAGAGATTCATGAATGTTACCCTTGCTTGATCGGGCAGTTTTTCTGGCTTCATTCAAGTCGTTCAAGTCTGCATCGAATTCAAAATGAAGTTTTCACTTTAAACATTTGAGTCTGCCCATTTTCCAACAGTACTTGAACAATAGCCTGATCTCCATGGTCCTGAGATGTAGCAACATGAAGTAGTGTTTCAGATCGACCTGTTTGATCAAAAAATGCTGCCCAAAAATGTACCTCACTAATGCAATTTGAACACATCAGCTTTTCCCAATCACAACATATTTAATTGAAACTTTCATTCTCCTCTTTAACAACCTCCTTAGAAATCCTCCCTGGAACGGCTTCATGCCAAATGATGATCCATCTCCACTCCAGCCCCTGCGACATTCTACTTTGGTCTACTCTGGTAACTCTGCATTACCGTCGCTGCGTCCATACGGTACCATTGCTACAAGGTCATGGGCAAACATTTCACATATGAAGTCACCATGTTAAAGAATCATCATTTGGTTACCACCGGGCCCTATTCTATTGTACGCCATCCGAGTTATACATCCATTTTCTCGGATTATGTGTTTTATGTACTTCGGAGGGGTCTCGGATGCGGGAAAGCAAGTTCTTGCACACCATCCCCGGAGAAGTAGTTACAGCTATATGGTTTTTGTTATATTCAAGAGTCGTAGTATCGCTCTTCTTTCGTGTAGAGATTGAGGATGAGTTGTTGAGGAAACAGTTTGGGAAGGGTGGAATGAGTGGGAGAGGAGGGTCCCATGGAAGCTTGTACCTGGAATAAGTAATAGGATGTAATATTCATGGGAAATAGCTGACTCTTCCTGGTAAAAGATTAGCTTTGTTACTTGTACTTCTTGTGACCAATGATTGTAGATATTAGTTGTCTCCATTGGTGTATCACTAATCCTATTTTCGTCCTGTCAATACTCAATTTAACGGTTGAGAGACTGGTAGTGATATCATCACTGATTGTTATGCTTCCCTTCAGCTGGAATATTTATGATTATAATCTTCAACGCCCAGTCTGAAATTTGAATCCAACCTCAAGTCAGAGAAAAGGGGCTTTGTCACGTTACCAATATTCGATCGATGTCGTGATAGTGCGGTCATCCGTTCCGCTCTTAGTCCAAAAAAGTTTTTTTTGGCATGACTCCATTGTTGATGTTACCGTGACCTTGTTAACGTTCTCGTCCCTCCCTCTCACTGATTAAAATTCCCTCTTTTTCCTACCATGTCTGCTTTGGACCTGGAACAAAACCGTAAAGCAGAGAGGGACTCGGATCTGGTAAAGCATGGGGATGCAAAGAAACCTAGTTATCCCTCGAGAATGGGCAATGCATTGACAAAATGGCTACTGACGTGGGGTGTTGAGACTAGAGGTACGCAATGCTATTCTTTAGTGTTTCGTGACGGTTAAAGAACACCAAGTACGCTAGGTACATTACCTGTACCTCCAGAAGAGAGAACCGATACCCAATTCTTCAAAATATTTTTCTTTTGGTTTTCCAGCAATTTCAACATTCTCTCTTTCTCTGCTGGAACCCTCGGACCTGCTGCGTTTGGACTTAGCACACGCGATTCTTGTCTCGTCATTCTCTTTTTCAATATGTTATGCTGTCTGCCCCCTGCGTATCTGTGCGTCATGATGAATCCCTTTTTTAACAGTTAACCAGGTGGTAATCCTTATCGCGTACAGTGCAACTTGGGGTCCAAAGCTAGGACTGCGACAAATGGTACAAGCCCGGTTTAGCTTTGGGTAATTAACGTTTTAACCTCTGTCAACCCGCTGACCCGTCATATGATGAACCGTGGATATCGGCAGATACTTTGGGGTAATTATACCCTGTATATTAAATCTCATCGGAATGTTTGGGTTCTCCATCTTCAACTCAATTCTTGGAGGACAAACTTTAGCCAGTGTAACAGATGGTAATCTGAGCTGGACGTGTGTATTCTTTTCTTCCACTCATGATTACCAGTTTCCGCATGGCTCATTCTATTTGTCAGAGTGGGAATCGTCGTTATCGCTATCATTTCACTCTTCGTGTGTATCATTATCTCGAATTATTTTTACTTTTCTCAATTCAACACTTATTCATAGCTATCTTTTTGCGGTTACACCGTTCTCAATTGGTAAGTCCTTATCGAAACCTCAACCTTCATGATAGAGTTAATGCGAAAGTCTTTATAAGGTACGAGCGGTTAGCATGGATACCTGTTCTCGTTTCATTTCTGGTGGCACTGGGGTTGGGCGGAGAGCATTTGTCGACCGCGGTACCCACAGAACCAGCAACAGCAGTCGCTGTGTTTTCGTTTTCCTCGGTAATCGCTGGATTTGTCATCTCCTACTCTTCAATAGTTTCGGATTTTACGAGCTACTACAGACCAGATGTGTCAAAGTACGTCGACCCCTGTTCACTCTGTTTCGTAAAGACACATCTAATCATATCCTGAACAGCTTGAAAATTGCGTTGTACGTTTATCTAGGGGACCTTTTACCTATTGTACGTCTTGCAACTGTCCATCGCTGTCATTCGAAAGACAAAAGTTTTGACCGGTGCCTAGGCTGGTTTGCAATGTCTAGGGGCGGCAGTAGCTTCGTCCGCTCCTCTTGTTCCTGCCTGGGAAGCTGGTTGGAATCTTGGTAGTCAATCCAACATCGGAGGGCTCTTGAATGCCATGTTGAGCCCCGTCGGTAATTTTGGCAAATTCCTCACTGTGCTTTTGAGTCTCTCCGTGACAGGCAACATTGCTGCGACGTTCTACTCGATGTCGTTCAATATCCAGTTGTTCATACCAACATTGGTCGTGGTTCCGAGATACGTCTTTTCGTTGGTCTCTTTTGCCATGTCAGTGCATGCAAACTGTTCATACCTCGCTCTACTTTTTGACTAAAATGAAATGTTGTTCTATTGGACATAGTGTCCTCCCACTCTCCATTGTAGGTTCCCACCGATTCTACGACACGCTCGGAAACTTTACCGCTCTCATCGGATACTGGGCAAGCGATTACATCGCCGTCGTCCTCGTCGAGCATTTCGTTTTCCGTCCGAGGAACACTTTGCATTCATCCACGATGGGATACGATTTGACGCAGTGGAACAGTCCTCGATTGCTACCAACTGGTATACCTGCTGTCACGGCGGGGGTGTTGACGTTTGGGCTTATTATACCTTGCATGAGTCAAGCGTTGTTTGTGGGTCCTATTGGAGAGAAGACGGGGGATATTGCGTTCGAGATTGCGTTTGTTTTATGTGCGGTGCTGTACCTTTGGTTAAGGACTGTTGAGGTCTGGTGGAGGGGAGTCATTTGAAACTTGTTGGTTTGTGACTTGGATGAAAAGAAAGAAACAAAGTACGTGTGTTTCCGTGTCCTGTGTTTGAAAAGCGGTTATTCTGGCTCTGAATCCATGTCTGGGAACTCCCGCGGTTTTCAAAAATTAACCCTGGGAGTCTTGATCGTCAAATGATCAACTTTGTCAAAGACTTCGTGGTGAAGTGATTAATTGTCATACTACATTGGATACTAATGAGAGTTCAATTATTGACATAGGCGATTTTTTTGGATGCTGTTTCATAATCTTTAGTACTTCAATTCCGTATTCTTCTTACATCTTAATGTGGATGAATGAATTTTTTCCATCTGGAGTTATTATTTCTAATGTACATACACAATCATGCTCTGGGTAAGTCATAATAATACACATCTATAACTCTGGGATCCTTTGTTTCTACAGTTTTTACTATTGTCCAGGACATATTACACACTTGACCCTTAACAAACTTTTTGTCAATGCCACTTCTCTGAGTGAGAAAGGTAGTGGATGGTCACCTGTATTTTTGGCCATAGACTGCATATTTCTGCCTCAAATAAGTTGTAAAATCAATGTACAGATTATCTCTCACCTTTTGATGCCCAAGTTGAGATGCTCCTGAATGTGCCCCTGCCATAATTGCAATTTTCAAAAATGTGGTTTTTCCAAGTCAACAAATGATTTTTTTCAGCAAAATCTGTTAGTGCTATCTGAAAGAGATGCATCAAAAACAGGGATAGTAATTTATCCCATGTCAATAACTAGCCATTTGCAGGAGGTATTTGAAGAGAAATGCCTACAAATGGCCATTTTTGGCACTTTCAAGTTCTTTACTCAAATATCACCCTCAAATTGATTGCTATCACCATGGGGTAGATTGCTACCCCGGTTTTTAATGCTTTTCTTTCAGATTGCACTAAAAGATTTTGCTGAAAATCATTGTTGACTTGGAAAACCCGCATTTTTTGAAAATTGCCTGTTATGGAAGGGGCACATTCAGGACCATCTCAAATTGGGCTTCAAAAGGTAAGAGATAATCTATACATTGATTTTACAACTTACTTGAGGCAGAAATATGAAGCCGTTCATGAGATATGGCCAAATATATAGGTGACAAGTACATAATTGTTGGAATTCCCTGGGATTTAAAGGCACCAGCCGGTTTGCGACACGAATTTTGACATGCCCACCTGCAGCATGAACAGGTTTATTTGAAACTCTAGGTGGTCTACCTCTATTACTTGACATTGAGCAAAAAAAATTCGCGAAAGGACTATTGTGCTGTTTAAGGTTTGGAATTTGATCGCGGCAGCTGCGGCATGTGTCCAGAGCCCAAATAGGAGTGTTGCATAATCAGAATTACATGTCAGAACCAAAAACGGCTCTGACAGTCATCGAAAATTATTCAATTATGGCTTTAAGTCCGTGTCTGGGAAACTCCAGAACCCGATTTGGCTCTGGCCAGAGCCCAATTTGGAAACACGACAAATCATGATTACACTCAGAACCTAATTTGGCTCTGAGGGCATGATGTGATAATTTTGACTCTCGGCTCATGCCTGGAACGGAAACTTTTTTTTCAAATATTCGGACTTGGGTCACAGGATCCATTTTGACCGTTTCATACCAGCACTGATGGCCTAGTTGGTTTATTAACTCTCTGTCCCTTTTGAATCTCCCTGGACTCCCGAGTTCAAGGCATTCCAATGGCAGATCCATTACTTTTTTTTTTCCTGCAGTTACTTGTTCTCTTTCTATTGAGTTAAAATGTTGATCTGTGTAGTTTCTGTAGCTGAAGTTTTGAACATGTTGCATAAGTATCAACCTATCACCTTGTGTGATTTCAAAGCAGGACCGGATTATCACTAGATTTTATGAAAACATACCAAATTCTCCTCAAGCTTGACAGTTTCAAAATGAAGAAATACTCACTTTCTTTAATATCATGATGTATTATGGATGACTTTAAGGTGAATGTGTCAGATTTCAGTCTGTGTAAGTAAAAGCAATGTGAGGCCTTATAAAATTCAATGAAACAGGTCCAAACCATCTCAAATTTCAATAAATTTAGAGGATAGCTCCAGAGGTGGCTCTCTTAGATGATTTCTGGGTCCATAAGGTACCTTAAAACCTGGGGATATGTCTTTCAAATTTTCTATGAGGTTTGAAGTATGTCAGAAATCAGAATGATAAGTATTCAAGATTGCAGCAAATTTCTATAGACAGTGTAGCACAAGTGAGTTGATATTCTATTATATTATATAGTAGAGGCAGCAGTGACAAGCACATTTTATTTCAAGGTGGTTAAAGACATGAACTATATAATAAGTTATTATATCTCCATTGTCACTCTTGACTTCAGGCTTGGACCCTTGAATATGGCAATGGCTTATTCACATAATGATTACCGACAACAAATGGCATTTATTATACAGGGGATGGACAGTAAAAGGCAGTTTTCGAGCCGCAAAACACGTTTGATGAACAAAAGTAATCATGATTTGTCATTAGAAAAGCTCTAATGACGGATTTGGAACCCTTAAACCACTTTGGGAACATGTGTCATTATGATTTGTCGTTATTCCAAATCGGGCATTGGCATGTTCCAGACACCGCGTGAGAGTCATAATTGGCTCTGAATCCATGTCTGGGAAATCCCAGGGTTTTCAAAAATTAACCCTGGCAGGCTTGATCATCAAATGATCAATTTTGCTAATGGCTTAGTGGTGAAGTGGGTAATTGTTGTGCAACATTGTATGTTATGTATATTAACGAGAGTTCAATTATTCTTGTAGACAATTTTTTTTGATGCTGCTCCAGAGTCTTCAGTACTTTAATCTATATTCTCCATACATCTTAATAGATTTTTTCCATCTGGACTTACTATTTTTAATGTACTACACAATCAAACACAATTATGCTCTGTAACAAATGTATAAGTCATAATACATGTCAATGACTCTGGGATAATATTTCTGATCCTTCCTGCAGGAGGATCTTTTGGTCATGACATAACAATTGTTGCTAAGCTCAATGACCTTTCTTGTAGCAGGATGAATTTATCATACCATCCCTTGTCCTTTAGAAGACAGGCAGTATTTTGATAATTGGCATTTTGCACATGAATTGTTCTGGAATGTAAAACCTTGACAATACAATACAATATCTGTGGCAACCATAGACCTGTAGGTTTCAGCCCATTAGGATTCTTTTGCTGAGTTTCTTGTGATAAAAGAAGAGTCCTGTAGCAAAATGGTATTGGATCAGAACTCAAGGATCCACCATTTTATCTTATACTGAGTTCAGATTAGTGTTCCAACGGCGCAGCTGAAGCCGGCTAAAAAAGCGGGCTTGAGCCAAGCCGTGACAAGCCAAGCCATTTATTCGGCTTGTCAGCTTTCCCTATATCTCATTCGCTTGGCTTGGCTCATTAACCGGCTTCAAGCAGCTAGAGCCGTATATAAAATTGGTATCTGTTTATTACAAAGATGAGGAAATTACATATAAGAAAAATGAACGAACGGCAAAATTTTCAATGAAACGCCACGGGAAAGTTATAGGAGATCTCGGGTAAGACCTCAACGGCTTTAGCTGATGGCTAAGCTCCAGCCAGCCGAGCCAAGCCATACCTGAAACTTTAATTTGGCTGGGCAAGCCTTAGCTGAGCCATTGGAACACTAGTTCAGATAAGTGGCCATAATTCCATCTGATGTATTATTGGAAGTTTCCTCATCATCTGGAACTGATGTGTAGATATCAGGACATCTGGAAATGTGCAATCAATAGTCAGACTGGGGAAGAAATGGAAATGGCATGCTGGGATCTTAATTATCTGAGGTATGTATCAATGATGCATATGTTCAACATATCAAAAAAACTAGAATTAACAGGATCAGAAGCTTGATTGTTATTATTCTGAGGTACAGATGTACTAGTAGCTCTGAACCTCAGTGAGATGAATATAGACAATCAAAAAAAAGAAATGCAATAAGTATACTGGGATTTAGCAACTATGTTTATTTGTTAACCTTCAGTATATTTCATGCTGAAAACACAAGAATTCACCATTATTTCGAGCACCATTCTTGCTCACCATTACTTATTTCATTTTTCACTTGATATTCTTTCTTAAATACATGTATTCTACACACAAAAAAATTGGAGAGCATCGATTTTGAGGGGAAGACGTTGAAAAGTGCGGTTATTCAATCCCCTGTCGTTTGCATTAAGTACTGCGCCGTGGGCTTGATCACGGCAATTGCGGTATGTGGCCAGAGCCCAAATGGGAGCATGCATAATCAGAATTACATGTTAGAACCAAAAATGGCTCTGAAAGTCATCAAAAATTACCACATCATAAGGATGTACCCCCGCTCTCAACGTCAAACATGCTTCGCATTGGTGACCTACGGCACCACTGCCTAAGGGGTGATCGGAGTTCTAAATTGCACAGCCTCAAATGCCAGCGCAGGTGGCTGTGCATTGCATTTAGGGTCACTGCTAGATAATGGGTTTCGCTCCGCTCACCCAATAAATCGACAATGTGTCTAGCCCCCCTTTTTCCTTTTGCTTCCCTCCACTTTAAAAATCTGCGATCTAATCCAAATCATCTAATGTTGATAAACGGTATAAAACAGAGTGATATTAAGATGCGTTGTCGGTTAAAGGGCCCAGAACAATTATGGACAGGCAAACTCAATGCATTCACAAACAGTAGGTAAAAAGTAATCTAAAAAGTACCAGGCTAACAGGCTACCTAACGAGTTTCGTGACTTACATAGATTTATACATGGTTATTTATAGGATGAGAGAAAACCATAGCGCATTTGAAAAAAAAAATCGTTACTTCTTTGTACACCACAATTCAGGCAAAAAATAAGGTCAGGATAAAACAGTCTTCAAGAGAATATCAAAGAACATACTCTTCCATACCACCACTAGACTCCAAAGTGGATGAATGGAACCCATCTCACAAAATTCGTCTCACCGACTTCCTTTCGTAGATGCTTGACGGCTTCATGGAGCGCATACGCTGGAGTCAGTTTTGCCTTCTGACTTTCTGGATCATCATGACGTCCCAGGAGATTTGCATAGACTTTATCGGCAATGAGAGGTGCATCACTGTCCCCAATAGACCACATGGTAGCAATAACACTAGGATAGCCTACAGCCAGCATACCAGCTGCAAGATGGACAGCTTCTTCTGGAAGATTTTCATCGCCCGTTGCCGTTTGGCAGGCAGAGAGGACTGCTAGCTCTGCATTTTCGAGGGACACTGGCAGCTTCATCAGTGTATTGAGATCAAGTCCCCCATCATAAAGATAAAAAGCACTACTGAGAGGATTTCCCATCTCCTGAATTCCATGGCAAGCGAGATGGATGATCTCATGCTTGCACATTTCTTCCAAAACAGTCCAAACAGTAGCCGATTCATGGGTGAGATGGCAGGTGTGATCGGGAGATGTGTAGCGTTGAATGGCCTCCACCTCTTTCGAAACATTATGTAGAGGTTCTTGTCCTGGTGTAGCAGGTTGTGAGACAATGAGAACACTGTGGACTGCTGTTGGATCTCGTTTGGGTTTGGAACTGGAACTGAGCATAGCAGTCAAGGTTGTTGTGTATGAGGATACTGCGCAGTCAGAGATATTTATGTTCAGGTTATCAGACATATATATTCCAGCAGCGTGCAGGGGTAGAAAGGCAAGTGCTCCTGTTGCACACCATGTAATATGGGGCAGAGAATAATGTGCATTTTCATATAGCTATCAATTGATATTTATCAGAGTAGGTCACTGACTAGTAGACCAAAACTTACCTCCTGTTCAATTTTTGACAGAATAGGCTGCACAACATAAGACCATAAATCAGCCAAAACTGATCCAAAATGGTCCTGATTGTCTTTTCCTGCTAAGTGTGTTGCAAGATCTTCATTTCGATTGGCCCGAACATTATGAGCTCGCAGTGATGATAGTAGTTTGAAACACAGCATCTCTGCTTGTTTGTAGGAAAATGTTGGGAGAGGAACAGGGACAATTTTTCCAGAAGTACACAGGACCAAAGCATCACAACGCAAATCGGCTACATTCACGACAACAACAGGTCCATTCCTAGCTGCAGGACCAAGCTCAGAAAATTTTTTGGGCCTCAGGAAATTGCTGAAGCCATCCAGCTCCCTGACTTCCTGTAAGAGCTTTTCATACCGAGCTGCCAAATCACGGTGATTTTGTGCTTCTTCTTCTGCACTTTTGTGTTTGATTTCTGAGTCAATACTCTGGAGGTTAGATGTTCCTGCATTATCTAAGGCCTGGGAGACCCTTGAAAGCTCATTGGCAATATCTGGGTACTGCTGGTGGAGCTCGTCCAATGGTGTACGCAATTGCAGTAACTGTTTCCAAACAATACTCCGGCCTTCCTCCAACCACTCCACTGCTCTTGGGAGATCTCCTGCGGAAATAGCCATAGCAGCTGCAGCATTAATGGTCTGACCAATCTTGGGCAATTCCTCATATCGTTGGTGGACTGTCTGGCCGAACCAGACAACCTGAGGGATTATTTCCAGAACCGCGGTATATGCATCAAGTGCTGAGGAAGGACTCTGATATTTTGAACATAGGTATGCTCAGCGACAAGCAGCAACATATCGAGTAGAAGGACGACTTGATGTGTTTTCTGCTGCCTGTTTGTAAGCTACACTGGCCTCTGTGATGTCTTTGAGCTCGCCAAGACGTTCAAATCGACGGGAGAAGGCATTTCCAAGGCTGCTGAGCAGTGCTGCTTTGCCAGCATGGCCATCTGGAGTTAGATCGACGGCCTGTCGCTTGATATCAATCGCATTCTCTATGTCTTTGAGCTCGCCAAGATGTTCAAATCGACTCTGGAAGGCAATTCCGAGGTTGTTGAGCCGTCCTGCTTTGTAAGCATGGCCCTCCGGAGTTAGATCGACGGCCTGTCGCTTGATATCAATCGCATTCTCTATGTCTTTGAGCTCGCCAAGACGTTCAAATCGACTCTGGAAGGCATTTCCAAGGTTGTTGAGCAGTGCTGCTTTGTCAGCATGGCCATCCGGAGTTAGATCGACGGCCTGTCGCTTGACATCAATCGCATTCTCTATGTCTTTGAGCTCACCAAGACGTTCAAATCGACAGGAGAATGCATTTCCGAGGTTGTTGAGCCATCCTGCTTTGTCAGCATGGCCATCTGGAGTTAGATTGACGGCCTGTCGCTTGACATCAATCGCATTCTCTATGTCTTTGAGCTCACCAAGACGTTCAAATCGACGGGAGAAGGCATTTCCGAGGTTGTTGAGCTGTCCTGCTTTGTCAGCATGGCCATCCGGAGTTAGATCGACGGCCTGTCGCTTGACATGAATCGCATTCTCTATGTCTTTGAGCTCACCAAGACGTTCAAATCGACGGAGGAAGGCAGTTCCGAGGTTGTTGAGCCGTCCTGCTTTGCCAGCATGGCCATCCAGAGTCAGATCGACGGCCTGTTGGTTGACATGAATTGCATTCTCTATGTCTTTGAGCTCGCCAAGATGTTCAAATCGACTCTGGAAGGCACTTCCGAGGTTGTCGAGCCATCTTGCTTTGTCAGCATGGCCATCTGGAGTTAGATCGACGGCCTGTCGCTTGACATGAATTGCATTCTCTATGTCTTTGAGCTCGCCAAGACGTTCAAATCGACTCTGGAAGGCACTTCCGAGGTTGTTGAGCAGTGCTGCTTTGTCAGCATGGCCATCTGGAGTTAGATTGACGGCCTGTCGCTTGACATCAATCGCATTCTCTATGTCTTTGAGCTCGCCAAGACGTTCAAATCGACTCTGGAAGGCATTTCCAAGGTTGTTGACCAGTGCTGCTTTGTCAGCATGGCCATCCGGAGTTAGATCGACGGCCTGTCGCTTGACATGAATCGCATTTTCTATGTCTTTGAGCTCGCCAAGACATTCAAATCGACGGGAGAAGGCAGTTCCGAGGTTGTTGAGCCGTCCTGCTTTGCCAGCATGGCCATCCGGAGTTAGATCGACGGCCTGTTGCATGACATGAATCGCATTCTCTATGTCTTTGAGCTTGCCAAGACATTCAAATCGACTCTGGAAGGCATTTCCAAGGTTGTTGAGCCGTCCTGCTTTGTCAGCATGGCCATCTGGAGTTAGATTGACGGCCTGTCGCTTGACATCAATCGCATTCTCTATGTCTTTGAGCTTGCCAAGACGTTCAAATCGACAGGAGAAGGCAGTTCTGAGGTTGTTGAGCCGTTCTGCTTTGTCAGCATGGCCATCCGGAGTGAGCTTGATAACTTCCTCCATGAGTTCTACAGCGTTATCAATTGCAGTCCAGTCTCCAGACTGTTGAAAAAGCTCCATTAACTGAATTGCGGAGCTGTGTAACTCATTAACCTGTTCATATCGTGTTAATTGTGTACAGTTGGCCATCAAATCAATTCTAACCTACTTTTGCCTTAGACTCTATATCTGATAGACCTTGAACCAGTGATGCTTTCAAGTTACTGCCCTCTGGTGCAAGTCCAACTGCCTGTTGCATGAATCCCATGACATTGCTGACAGCATCAGGCTCTCCACACTCCAGCAACTGCTTTGCAGAGTGGACAAGCTCCCAAGCATCCTGAGCAGACTTGGCTCCATTCACCCTGGCCTGGTGGAGCACAGCTAGTTGCTCATCACACATATATGGTGGAAGATTTGACAGAAATAAAGCCTGATCAACCTCAGCCTGCTCCTCTTCATCAATAGGCATATTGTCCCCCATGGTATCGTCAGTAGTCTATGAAGGAGATGTGAGTCAATACAGGTATGCTGGTAATTGCTTGACCAGATAGGTACATACCTCTGCATCAGGTTCTTCCAATGACATTCTAATGGCCATGTGAAGCTCAGCATCCTCATCCTCATGGTAGTCAGGCTTAGCCTGGGTGACTGTTTCCTCAACCTCCTACAAAGATAAAATCAGTATGTTGTAAGGTAGATCAGTTAAGTGAGTACATACGGCCGCAGACTCAGTCAGATTCACCGATGGGCCCTCCGGCAGAATGTCAGATTCTGACATGTTGAATAGTCTTCAATCAAGTTGTGAATACTGTCTGGAGACCACAAAAATGCAATACCTACAGTCTCTGAACAGACTTATCAAGATCCAATATCTCCGATCAACAATAAAAGAGGATGATGGTGACGGCGATGTGTCTTTGAACATGATTGAGAGAGAATGAACCAGAAAACGAAGCCAAAATGACAGTCGGATAATTGGCTGAGAAAAGCTAAGATTAGTGCACCTCCAGACAGTTGAACCCGACACTCACACATCCGGCCAAAATCGGTTTCGGATTACCACAAGCCGTCGCAAGAAATATCAAGCAAAATGGAGGTCAGAGATTTGATTGAATGCGAGAGGGCGGAGAGCGTACAAATGGACAGAATCAATATGGATTACTGGTTGGAGATGGGTGCGTGAAAGACGATGTGTAATGAAAGCCTTTGGATGCGAAGGCGGTTCAATTTCACAAGGGAAAAAGCCAAATGAATGTAGCCGAGAAATGCTAGCAATTACTACACATCCACACAACTCGCTCTAAATAAACCAACGCACCAGAGAGTAATCGGTGTCAAAATATGGTGAGAAAGAACAGATGAAAGATTTAAGAGGGCAAGTCAAATGGGAGAGAGACGAGCACAGGGATGGATGGAATTGGTGCTGGGTTCTTGAAGGTGAAAAGTGAAAGACAAGGCAAGAACGGAGATGAAACGAAGCCGATCGGTGGGGTGCAGTCGCCGTGTCAAACTGACAAGTCATTTGCACGTATGTGATACATTAAAGCACAGCAGCAATTCACTCCAGTATGTGAAGGTGAACTTCGTGGACAGGATCCATGGAAATGTCGACTGCTTCTTCTCGGAAGAACATTTTTCTATTTGCGTGTGACCTGGGCCAGGAAAGTCGATCAGGAGTGTGTAGTCCTCATGTTCGACTGACGAGTCATGAGAGTTATTACAGCGCTTTCCTATTTTTGTTTGTTGTTGGAACCTGTACAGATAAACGGCTTACCCAATTTGGATGGTGGTGACGAGCTTGGGCCAACGGCCTGAGCTTTTCTACTCCAGGTCACAAAGTCTCGTGTTGGACTTTGGTGCAAGGCGACTTTGTCCTTGCTAGTGGGCTGTGGCTGTGTCCAGACAGCCAGTCTTCGGTTCTATGAAGATTCCGATTCATTCAACATCATATTCCATGTTGCGAGGATATCGGGTCTAGGAAACCATCGGTCACTCAAAATCCGAGTTCTTGGAGAGCGTTGAAACAAAGCGTTAAAGACCATTCAGCTGACTAGGCGTCTCGCCTTAACGAGACTCGTTACCGCAGACATCAATAAAGAGTAAGGTTGTTATGCATATGTAATTAGACAGAGGTACGAATTCGGACCTAATGAGGTCTATCATGACTTCCACTCACATACTGCGTGGATATCATCGAAGGTCACCCTCCACTTGAAGTTCCGACCTTTAACGTTAACGAGTCAAGAATAGTTGAGCAGAAGGTAAAGTAGCCATGATTGACATGATAAGTACCAACGCGAAAGTCAATACAAAAAACAATCCTATGATCAGAATGTTCTCAATCTATGTATGTATATATGCTTACTTTTTATTCCAACCAAGCAAGTTAATAACCGTCTAGACCCGCAAAGAGAACAAGACACACCTCAAGCAAAGCCACCGTCAACGTCACTCTTCGATCAACGACTCAGATTCATTTTACCACTCCGTGACTACGTTTTGAGCTTAAAATGGAAATGCACACGTTGCGCTTAGAAGCGACCGACAACGCACCCACAGTAGCCCTCGGGGAAAAGGTGAGATTCGTCTGGGAGTACGGAAATGGAACATATGAAGTGGACACCGTCCGTGTTGGGGATTTGCATCAACACTGTAATAACGTCGTCCTGGAGGATGGTCAGAAACATCTAGAATGACGAGGAGGGTACGCACCTTCATGAACATCAAGTTTTTGTTCCCTTCAGCTACACAGTCATGCGTCGCCGTACACTTCCATATTATCCCTCTTGGCAGCAAACCTCGTCCAGCGCGACAACTCTGCTGCATCCATCCTCTATAGAAACTTTTCTAACAACTGACCCTCGTTTCTCCGGGCACGTCTTACGATTGGGTGAATTTCCTGGAGAAACAAAAAAACCGTATCATCAGACGTCTTCCTACTTCCATCTCCAGACACACAGGCTAGGACTCACGCCGTTAGACCTGTAATTTGACCTCTACTAGCCCGATTCTCGAGTATGTAGAGTAGTTTCCAACAGAGTATAAGTAGAGTGGAGAATGAAGAGAGAAAGAACGACCAGGAAGAGTGGGAAAGAACGACCAGAAAATTTACAGCGCTTTCGGGAAACCTTGTCCCAACCGAATTTCTCCGTGATGCATCAAAAATAAATTCCCAAAAAGGAACGATCCCTCTAGACACACTTCCTGCCCATGGCATAAGACGCTTTGAAGAACAGATGACCACCTTTGACTTTTACAGGCATCCGGACCATCCAAAAAGATCTAGCTAGAGGTACAGGGAAGTGGAAGGGATAAAAGAGGTCAGTTCGGGTACTTGGCCAAAATGGTAAATCAAGCTCGCTTATGCTTTTTGGCAGGGCCTTTCTGTTGGATTTCGTTTCCTTTATTTTATTACTATACAAGATGGACACGTAGATATTAGTAGATACTTATTAGTATTACATACTTTCGATTTGTTTACACGCGCAACCCCTATGCGCGTAGTCACAGTATTTATACTCGCGTCGTTACTAGTGTCACCTCAGTCGCTTCTCTTCTTGCGCTGAGGTGAGTATCCGTTTTATTATCGCGTTACCTTACAGATATACTAATAGTACAATAGCTTAACGTCTATTTACTCTAGGTATATAATACATTTCATTTAGTCGCTTCTCTTCTTGCGCTGAGCCTAACGTCTATTTACTCTAGACTTCCGCCAGCGCCCATTATCATATTCTACAGGTTATGGGCCCCGAGCTCCTCTAACCTTGATCAAGTACACTCGTTTATAATCTCGCCCAAACCCGCTTTTCTATATCTTCAGCGATCCCGCTTATTGCCACCTCATTACCCCGTTGCCCGCCTTTACCAAATCAATTGATATCATGTCGTCTCCTTACCCGCCTTTCGAGGAAATTAATCCTTGGTCTGATCTTGCGTCTCCGAACCTGTCTGGACCAATTCCGAAGCCAGAATAGATGCATCAGAGAACATAGACGATGTGGCTGAAAGCCGTGCAGGCATTTTAGGCGATACCTTTCCTCATCCATTAATTCCCCTGTCTTCGTATTCCATCCAACAGAAGGGCGATTCACTGCGTTTGTGTCGAAATTTATCCTGCCGTATAGATAAAGGTATATACCCCTAATAATGTAATATCTACACCGATGTACAGACCCACAATAACTTGGGGTATTTATTGCATTGTTTACACCAATTACCACAATCTATAAAGGGGAGGTATAGAAAGCATAGAAAGCAGGATAGATACTGCCATAGAAAAGAAAGCTTGTATGAAATATCGACTGAAAGACTTCATGAAATATTGAATGAACACTCATAAATGCCGGACAAGAAAGATTAGAGAATATATATTATGTAGAATTGAAAGAAATACGGAAAGAAAGATAATCTATACAGTACTGTATAGTTATGACGAAAGACAGTTGGATATATCAATGTATACATGATGTAATTTATTCGGGACTACTGACATCCCGACGTCCCGCCGTCCAGCCGCCCTCCCTCCCTCCCTACACTACCACCCCGCCCTCTTGTCCAGTGTCCGCTGAATTCCCACCGTAAATACCACTGATACCGTCGACCTGGCTAATCGTCGTGCCAAAGATAAAACATGATCCCGGAAACCTCGAGCTCAAAATTTGCAAATAACTCAAGTCACGGTCCATGATAGTAATATTCAACAAGTCCAAACACTCACCTGATAACGGATAAATACAAGACGGTCCGGCAAATAGGGACGGCGGTGTGCGAGTAATTCGACGGCCACGCGTGGTAGTAGTCTGTGAGGGATGGGCGGGCATCTTTGGGTAGTACTGTATACAGTTGGTGGTTGATTCACGGGCTGGTTTCCTGGTCTTATAAGGTCTTTTTTTCAATCTATACAAGTAATAATACTACGTTAAATAAACCAGGTATGTACTTTTATAAATGATCAGGTACAGATGGTGTTTTGTCTGCGTGAAACTATCCTTGATCAGTACATTGGAGTACAGATTGCTTTTGATCTATACTCGTCTACTTTGACCTATCCTTAATCTATACCTGATTACTCAAGTTTGTCACGGGGTTGGGCAATGAAAGATCAACTATCCTTACCCAGTGATACTTGACCTATACCACTATGTTTACATGGGTGCAGTATTCTTGTAAGTACAGGTGGTATAGAAGGGATTGATTGAGGTATAGACACCCAGGTATATTTGGGAGAAAACGCAGTGATTACTTCCGTGAAGTTCCCAAGCTCGAAGCAAACGGCTCGAACTGGGCAGACTTCAAAGAGAACTGGCTATATGCGGCATATGCGGCTGAAATCGGGCATCTAGTTGATCCAAAGTTCGATATACCCGAGGAACCTGTTTTAGGATCGGGAAGAGGGTCGGCTTCTCACTACGAGGCTGAACTGCGATCTTATAGGGCTTACAAGTTGTTGGAGAATCAGTGTAGAGTTTTTCTGGTTCAAAAACTTCCCAGTGACATTCATAGAGATGTGATGGATGGCGCTTCCTCTTGCAAGGACATCTGGCATAATCTCGTTCGCAGGTTCCAGGTCAAAGTAGAGAACGACACCGCGGATCTAAAGGCTCGATGGATGCTCACTAGTTGTGGAGAAAAGGATAACCTTGATGAATGGCTCACGAAGGATAAAGGAATTGTGAAGTCGATCTTGGATATGGGAGGTCAAGTTAGTCGGGATGAAATTCGCTCGCACATCATTTCGAAGGTTCCAAAAACGTATAGGGACTTTATTCGGTCTCAAATGACAGCATATAGGCTAGCTCACGACGGTATTGCTATGCCTACTCAAGTTATTTACGACGAACTTCGACGCGAATACAATTCCCGCAACCCCATACTTCCTGATTGGGCCAAGTCGAAAGACAAGGCCGGTCAAAGTCCTTCGAGTTCTACAAAGCCGCAACACGCTCTTCAAACGGAGGAGGATAAGAAGAAGAAGAAAAAGAGAGACCTTAGCGAAATAGAATGCTACAGATGCGGAGAGTTGGGTCACTTGAGAAGAAATTGTAAGAAAGACAAGAAGAAGAAAAAGAAGGGCGGTGGTGATAAGGAGGGTGAGAAGGAGAAGTCGAAGGAGGAGAAGGGTGATGAGAAGTCAAAGAAGTCGAACGAGTCTAAACCCAAGTCGGAAGAGAGCCAAGCTAACGCCGTCGAAGAAATCGAGTATGCCTACATGGCTGAGATTTTGGAAGAGGATGGTTTTAGCAAGTCTGGTGACGATTGCCCTGACCTCCAGGAGGTCGAGGACAGTGATTACGACTGGGATGATGAAGACGAGAACGACAATGACGATCCCCCTCCCCGCAAAAGTTTCCTTCACTCCTATACCTCCGAGTTTCACGAATGGATGCCCTATTCGACCGAACAGCGATGTCATGTATCAAACTGCTGTGAGCGTGTCAATGGTCGAGTAGATGATTTATACATCTTTTCGACGGATTTGCTGTTCGACGAGAGCGCAATGGCAATCTCGGAGAGTGGCCGCAGTTCATCTAACCATATTATCCTTGACACTGGCTGTACTCAGCACATAACTCCTAACCTCGAAATCTTCGACGATTCACCGAGACCCTGTAAACCCAAGCACTTCAAAGCGGCCAACCAAAGTACATTCGACGCATCGAAGAAAGGAGATGGAACCATTCACCTTGGAACAAACGAGTTACGTCTTAAAGATGTGCTTTATGTTCCGGAGTTGGGAAGCACACTCATTTCCGTCTCTCGACTTGATGCTGCTGGTTATCGCTTGACGTTTGGTGATGGTGAATGCGTAATTAGAGACAAGGAGGATAACGTTGTTGGTTCTGTTCCGGAGTCGAATGGACTCTACAGAATCGTTAACGATGTCGAAGGATTAGTGAACGCGGCGGTGGAACGCATCAGTCTCCACGAGTTTCATCGGAGAATGGGGCATATCTCCATGAAAGCTGCAAAGGATCTAGTCAAGAATGGTTTCGTGGAGGGTATAGAATTTACCTCTACTGACGACGACATCCAATGCGAAGCCTGCATTTATGCAAAGACCTTTCGCAAGCCTGTCCCGAAAACCCGTCAAGGGGAGCGCGCTAAGGAGTTCGGCGACGTTATCCACAGTGACGTTTGGGGTCCTGGAAGTGTTGAGGCTAAGGGAGGGAAACGTTATGTTGTCACTTTTACAGACGACCACTCCCGGTTGACTCACCTTTATCTTCTCCGTCTGAAATCCGATACCTTCGCAGCGTACAAGCAGTACGAGGCCTGGGTGAAGGTACACATGGGTGCATTAGTCAAAGCACTCCATTCCGACGTCGGTGGTGAATACATCGACGATGATTTCCAGACTTACCTGAAGGAGAAAGGTACAACCCATCTCAAAACTGTTCACGATACGCCGGAGGAGAATGGAGTTGCCGAAAGGTTGAATAGGACTCTATTCGAGCGCGTTAGAGCCATGCTACATGCGTCTGGGCTACCGAAGAACCTTTGGGGTGAAGCGGTTAAACACGCTGTTTGGCTGAAGAACCGGACGGGGACAAAGGCGTTGCAAGGTCGATCGCCCTACGAAATTGCCTATAAACGCAAGCCGAACCTTTCCAAGGTACCTGAGTGGGGAGCGAAGGTTTACGTGCACACGAAAGAGCTGTCGAAGTTGGATTCGAAGGTTAAGGTGGGGTATTGGGTTGGGTTCAATGGTGACACGGAGGACTCGCAGCAGAGCCAAGGACACAGAGTTTATTGGAAGACTACGAGAGCGGTTACAGTAGAGAGGACAGTTGTCTTTGCTGTTGAGGATATTCGGGACGAAGGGGAGAGGGAAGACAACAATGTAGACTTTGACGAAGAGTCCGTCCCTCAAACCAGCACTCAACAAACCGTCCCTGAATCCGGACCGATCGCCTCGGTAATTAATTCTGATCCCGCTTCGAAGATGTCCGTTAGTCCCGAGCCAACGGAACCAGCTGTTGACGTCACTCAAGATCCAGATCCCGATCTATCAGACCCTGAATCCCCCGACCGACCAACTCGCTCTCGAAAACCTTCTCGTTACGTTCGAGATATCCTCGACGGCGTAGGATCTTCCACAGGTTTAAAGAACGCACCTCTACCTCCCACTACGAAAGAATTCGCGAACGTTATTCACTTCTCGAAGGATGAACTAGGGTTAGAAGCTTGCATGGCGGTTACGGAAGGATCGGATCCGGGCAGCTTGACTGAGGCGAAGCGTAGGAGTGATTGGGGAAAGTGGGAGAAAGCGGTAGAAGAGGAATTGAATACTCTGGAGGAATTGGGCACATGGGAAGTCGTCGAGAAGCCGAAATTCGAGAAGCCAGTGGGATGCAAGTGGGTTTTTAGGATCAAAAAGGACGAGCATGGGGGAATAGCAAGATACAAAGCGCGTTTGGTTGCTCAAGGGTTTACCCAAGAGTACGGTGTCAACTTCAATGAAACTTACGCGCCGGTTGCCAGGATGTCTTCTATTCGAACGGTACTAGCCTTGGGAGCGCGTCTAGACCTCGAAATACATCAAGTAGATGTAAAGGGCGCTTACCTGAATGGTGAACTCGTTGAAGACGAAGTAATCTACATGAAGCATCCACCTGGTTACCCCCGTTCCCCTAATCCGTCGTCGACAGTCCTTAAACTCAAGAAACCAATTTATGGTCTGCGTCAAAGCGGTCGTTACTGGTATTTGAAGTTCGGAAGGACGCTGAAAGAGTTGTTGGAAATGAAACGTTGCGAGGTCGATCAGGCAGTATTTTACTGGCAAGACCATGGCCAGTTGATCATCATTGTTGCTTCAGTCGACGATCTAACTATTCTCGCTAACTCCATCAAACTCATAGACCTGGTCAAGTCAAAACTTCGGACAAAGTTCACTATTACCGATATGGGTCCTATTCACTGGATCCTAGGTATCCGAGTCGTCCGAGACCGGTCTAATCGCACCATTTCCCTTTCCCAACGGTCCTACATAGAATCTATTTCGAAAGAATTCGGTTTAGAAGATATGAAGAGATCTTCCGTCGCTATGGACCCTAACAGTCGACTTACGTCGGCTAATTGCCCGCAGACTCCTGATGAAAAGAACGAGATGTCGAAGGTCCCTTATAGACAGCTCATCGGGAAACTGATGTATGCTTATGTTGGGACTAGAGTCGATATCGGCTTCGCTATCCATACTCTTGCCCGTTTTGTTACCAACCCCGGTAAGGCGCACTGGACCGCTGCAAAGCGCGTAGTTGCCTACCTTGCGGGTACGAAGGATTGGTCACTTACCTATGGTTTGCAACCGGATGACATCTCAGGGTTCGTAGATGCTGATGGGAGCATGAACGATGACAGACGTGCCATCACTGGTTATGTATTCATGATTGACGGTGGTGCCGTTTCATGGTGTTCACGTTCACAGACCCTTGTTTCCCTTTCCACTTGCGAATCCGAGTACGTCGCAGCGACAGAAGCAGCCAAAGAAGGTATTTGGTTGTGATCACTCATCTCCCAAATTTTCGAGCCTACATTTTCCATCGTTCCTGATCCAACGGCTCTTAAATCAGACAACCAAGCGGCAATAGCTCTTGCGAAGGACCATAGATTCCATGGACGGACAAAGCACATCGACATTAGGTTTCATTTCATCCGTTTCGTTATTGAAGAAGGGAAAATGAAACTTATCTATTGTCCGACCGAAGATATGGTAGCCGACACTTTGACAAAGGCGTTGCCGAATGTTAAAGCGAAGAATTTTGCTAGTTTACTTGGACTTGGTCCATCTTGAAGGGGAGTGTTGGATTTCGTTTCCTTTATTTTATTACTATACAAGATGGACACGTAGATATTAGTAGATACTTATTAGTATTACATACTTTCGATTTGTTTATACACGCGCAACCCCTATGCGCGTAGTCACAGTATTTATACTCGCGTCGTTACTAGTGTCACCTCAGTCGCTTCTCTTCTTGCGCTGAGGTGAGTATCCGTTTATTACTGCGTTACCTTACAGATATACTGATAGTACAAATAGCTTAACGTCTATTTTACTCTAGGTATATAATACATCTCATTTAGTCGCTTCTCTTCTTGCGCTGAGCTTAACGTCTATTTTACTCTAGACTTCCGCCAGCGCCGATTATCATATTCTACACTGCACACGAAAATAAAGCTAAATGAGCTGTTTTCCGAACAAAGCGAAATTTGATTTTTGCGCTGTTCACAGTTCAGAGAGACTAGTAAGAGAGGGGTCCGCAGGCCTTTCCAAACCACAAATGTCACAAAACCTCGGCTAATTTCGCTTAGCATCCTTCCGCCTGATCGCATTCAGGTTTTAGGATTATGTGCACTCAGTTTAGAACACTCTTACGGGAAGTCATCGATTCATCCAGGTAAGAGCCTGCAGAAGATTGGGTCTGGAAGCTGATTTTGACGCGGGAGAAAATTTGGGCCGCGCCTTACTGAGAATAACTGCAGCATTTAGGCGCTAACTTGGTGTACACATGTCATAATACGTATAAGGATAGCTTTCAGTCTAGTACACCCCATCATTCAATCATGCCCGTGGTCAGACATCGCCAGAAACCTACGGTTGCTGCCGTTGCCAACCACGACAGGAGGAACTGGGGCTCACGACATACTGGGCCGACACCAGTTGTGCCTCAGGCTTTTCCCGAACCTAATGTGTCCACCTATCGACCCTTCCTTGACGTTCAACAACCAGCGGAGATTTCTCGCGAGTCTGAAAGACCCAGTGGAGATCATGCATCGCTTTTGGCGAGGATTGAAACAATACTAGGTAACCCTACAGAATATCGAGAGTTACTAGCACAGCGAGGGGAGGTCGCTCAGTCTTTATTAGACCTCCTCCAAACAGTACGTGACTTTGATTTCCGTGTAGTGTTTACGGCTTCTTACATAGCTACAGCTATACGACTACCCCGGCGTACTGCCGAGGCTCAGATCGAAAATCCTTCACGCCATGCTTCGTCTATCGGATAAATCTGGGCTGTATCCGAATTGCCTCGCTCTAGATAATGACATTAAGGTCGGGAATTACCCGCTCACTGCTGGAGGGTTCGGAGAGATTTGGAAGGGCTTGATTGGGGGACAGATGGCATGCCTCAAAGTAGTTAAAATATACAGCGACTCTGATGTGCAGAAGCTCTTGAAGGTGCGTTTCAAGGTCACACTATTTCACCCATGAAATTCAAAAATGTCGTTTAGGAGTTCCGGAGAGAGGCCATTTTGTGGAGACAATTAAATCATCCCAATGTTCTTCCATTCCTGGGGCTGTATTTCCTCGATTCGAGAATTTGCCTGATTTCGCCTTGGATAGAAATGGGTAATTTAAGACAATACCTTTATAAACACGAAAAGGGTCCTATCGACTACTTTAATCTGGTAAGATTGACTGGTTTTTGTGGAGAAGGAGAGCTGAAGATTCCGCTACAAGGCATTTGATATCGCTTGTGGTTTATCCTATCTCCATAAAGAAAAGGTGGTTCATGGCGATCTCAAAGGGGTAAGTGTATTTACTCTCCTTGCATTTTGTGTGATTGATTTTAGATGTTTACAGGACAATATTCTGATCACAAATCTTGGACGAGCTGCCATTGCCGACTTCGGTCTCGCTCGTAAAGTTTTTGAGTCCGATACACTCAGATTCACATCGCTCTCCACGAGCCACCACGGTGGAGGCTCGATGAGATGGCTGGCACCGGAATGTCTCCTTGAGGATAAGGTTCATACTTATCAAAGCGATATATATGCATTCGGTTGCGTATGTTATGAAGTGAGCACTGATCTATTCTCCGGGTATCGAAACTCATCGACATCCCTTATATCACAATACTAGGTCTTCACGGGACTAGTTCCATTCCATGAATTCAAGGAAGTTGCAGTTATAAATCATTTGAGTAAAGGACATCGCCCTAGTCGACCAGCCAACTCCCGATTGAATGATAATATGTGGGCAATCATGCAGGAATGCTGGAGACAAGAACCTGATTCACGGCCGCCTACAAATACCTTAAGTGGACGAATTGTTTCTGCGGCAAATCGGAAGACCATAAATCTTGGAAGTAACTGGGACGATTCTTTGCCCTCACTGCTTCGGAGGAGCATACGATATCCAGAAATATGTCCGGGTGGATCACTAGTAGATGCTTTCTTATTTGGCCCTAGGTATCAATCAACAAACCTTGAGCAGACCCACTCTTTAGAGACGGAATGGTCGGCTTCATCTGAACAGTGTCCTATGGCTGAATCCTCCGAAAATCTTGTGTCATATAGGGAGATGCTGCTGCTTCATGCAGATGATGAGCCTTGGGAAATGAGGGTAAGATCATCATCTCTATTTTACATTCAGTATCTCATTCTTCTGAGTAACAGTCTGCGGCAGTCAAAGCAATTGATGAAATTCTGCATAGACGCGGCCAGCTGCATCTCATAGTAGGTCAGCCTCTATACCCAGAAAAAAAAATAGTACGTATCAGCCCCCTGCAGTGTCAGACTCGCAGAATTGAGATGCACCTTCTCAGGCCCCGAGGCTAGTAGGAATCCTACCAACCGAACTGCCGAAATCTTGGCTTCCTAATAATGCACTCCACTCTGTACCGGAACAGCCACTTTCAGCTCAACCTATTGCCGGGTCTTCGCAGATCGCCGCAGGCCAAACGGCACCCAACTATCCTGTTCGAATCACTGCTGGACCTTTTCGAGTACCAGATGCCCCCACCCCTACCCAAACATCAGTGAAACGACCTCCATCTCTGAACTCGCTGATACCTACTGGTAAGAAAGCTAGACATGGCAATGTTCAGCCAGAGAGTCCAACTGCGATATCCTATGACATACAGCAAGCTCAACAACTTACTTTGGAAGCCATGCCAGAGTTCTATGGATACCATAATATTTCTGATTCATGGCATAATTTGATGGCACAATACAGGTAAATGATAGGGATTTGTTTTAGGTATATAAGATTTGGATTTATGTATCGGTATGATATCCATTTGTACAGTAGAGACGAAAATTGTGCTGTTTGCGGTATGCCCTTGCACACTTTGGGACAATGTCCAGTCATCAAACAAGGTCCTGAAAGGTAGTCCTATTCATCTCATTACTTGTCCATTTTTATTTGTGCTTACCCATCAATACAGGGTAGAAATAGAAATAAGACGGTTCGAGCAGCTAGGATTAACGCATTGGGGGCAATTATTACGTTCCGCCCATTCCCAACAAATTGCTGATCAAAGAACAAAGGCTCTCAACCGATCATAGCTGGCACCTTCAAAGTTGGAATGTCTCATAGCATACTATACCCTAACTTGTCTATACATAAGTCGTCTTGCTTTACAAGTGGTGACATCTCTTAGTATTTACTATATCACAAGCTGTAGAAACCGTGTCGTGGGCACGGGTGCATTCACTGCGCTAATCCACAGCTTGTGGGGGCTGCGCACGCCCCCAGGTCGGTTCTGTTGTAGATTTATATTCCACATTAGACCGTATCTGCAACGGGAAATTTGACCGTTTTTTAAGCTTTACTGAACTGGTTTTACCTCTAGGTAAACATGGATTTTCCATACTGCCAGAAACAAAACTTCGTTTCATTTCATTCAACGGTTTATGCAAAATTGTTGTAACGCTCTGGCCAGCCCACTGACAAACTGACTCGCACCAAATACGTATTCAACGTCAACGTGTATTGCAAGCTCAACTTACATCGATAGATATCGCGATACGGCCCTAAAGTGAATACTTGTTACTCTCTGCTGCATCTGGAGGCCTGACAGGACGTGCCAATGGGATATTTATTCACCGTGTCGATCTCCAAGATGGTACTGGAGGTCTCCAGCCTCCCAACGTCATCGTCAAAACTCCAGACTTTAGCTACAAAACCGTGTTATATAGGCTCATGGCGTATGTCTGTACATGGCATATGTCCCGATTTGGACATGTGCCAACATATGCCATTTTCCTTATGTGGTGATGTTTTCCCATGCCTTATATTACTAAGCTACATACAATGAGACCTCCATATGAGGCATATACATAGTGTTTCAGAACATTGAACCATGACCAAGAGCAAGTCATAATAACCATATACATGATAAGAAATTGAAAAAACTGATTGACCACAACAGCAACAGTCATTAAATTAGGGCTCAACAACCTACCCAATGAAGTCTTGTAAAACACATGAAATCAGCCATCTAACCTCTTAGTTTTAGACGACTATACCTCTCCCAGCGGTGAATGATGCAAACCACACAAGAACTCTTGTCATACAAGGTTAGCTAGCTAACTATGACCTCAGATAGCTTGCTAGTGTATAAGAGCCCCAAGACATGACCTATAGATACTCTACAAAGAGCTAGTTGCCTTAACTTTATTGTGTGCTCAGCTACGTATACCAGTGTGCGCGAAGCTTCCACGAAAAAAAAAAGAATGCTGAGAACAACATTCAACTAGTAACTGCACTTTTAAATGAAATGGGCCTGGATGAACAGACTAAAAATTAAACATTGATTGAATCGCAATACTCAAAAACAAAAAATAATTTAGATAGAACACTGATTTGTTTTATACTATAAAACTTACAATGCTGTTCATGCTAGATTGAACTCACAGGACTGTTGGTGCCAAAAGAATGACATATGAAGCAAGTAAACCATCTACACAAGATGATACTGGACATCTCCAGCCCAACGTCATCGTGGACAAATGACACTTGAAAAAACTTGATTAATGCTACAGAAATGTGCCATGAGCCGTTATATACTGCTCGAGGATTTGAATTTTCACAGGTGAACATCTGGACCAATAATAGAAGATTTGACCAAGTCTGTCGCCAGAATTTTGCTCATTCGGGTAGATTGAGGGACTACGAAGCCTCCAAACTTCTTGCAATTGACGTCCCCGGAAAAAAAAATCAAAAAAGAATTAGCGACTCAAATCCCATGATGAAGCTTGCTGATGCCAAGTTGAATGATTCCTCAATCCTAGATATTCCTTGACAAAATCGTGTGCCTGCAGTAACATAAAATTCTCCCCTCTTTTACATTCGTTCATGTACTTCTTCGCTGTCTACGGGGTAACTCAGTTCCGGTACTTACCTACTATCCACCCATCACCCATTGTGCCACCAATCTTCAAATTTCAATGGTAAAGTCAACGGAGATCATTCCGCCAAGGCTTCGAGAACTCAGATCAGTGAGAAGAACAGGTTGACCGTTCCTGGAGACAACGAGAACTGAGATGTTTTCGCGTTTTTGAGAACGTGCCAGCGCATATTCATTATAGTATTACTTGTGATACTTATCCTTGTTCCAGCTTGTTCTGACGAAGGCTCGATTGATTGTAATTCCTAGATGGCATGAGCTAAGATCGTATATCACCACTTGCATAACAAAAATTATACCTTGTGAAATCCAATCAATTTGCTCAGAAGGTGTATACTTCGAAGAAAGTGAACAGTGTATTCAGGCTTGCGCAGTCCAGTGGCGAGACGTTTTTTGAATCACCCACGTGCAAAAAAACCGCATGGCTTATCGTTCGAACCCCTTGCTCCCGTCCCCACTTGCTTACTTCTCCCCATGGTACCGAAGCTCAAATGATGTTCAGTCGCCTTTATATACCACGAACCAGGATGACTAGCACCTCTAGGAATCCCCGGGATCATTTCCTCTACCCAGAATCACTACGAGTCTAGCCCCCCCCCCTAAACGCCGACCATGATCACACTGTTTTGGACATCTAGTCTCCTTTTCATGTCCTCTCTGGCCGCACCTATCCAAAAGGTCCATTCTCACAATGATTGTCAGTACTCTGAACTTCGTGCGCATCTATGCTTGGCTGACTTGTCTTCAGATTTGCAAGCAGTACCTCTGTTCACAGCTTTAGACACTGGCGTCATCAGTGTCGAAGCAGATCTATGGTTGGAAAACGGGAACCTCTTCGTATGCCTGTCTTGTCCACATCCTGAAGTTTCTAGAAAACTGAATTGCACACAGGTTGCACACACGGAGGGCGAGATTGACACCTCAAAGACGTTTGACTCGTTATATGTTCAGCCCCTAGTCAAGGTCATCGACGAGCAGACATATGGGTGCGCTTGTCAATCATACTATTCTGGCGGACATAACATGTCTAATGCTCTTCTAGAGATCTATTTACCAAAGACAATCCCCTTCAACTCTTAATTGATTTCAAGTCTGACGGAGACGAGTAAATCATTCCCTCTTTTCGTTACGTCTCTTTTCTTACTGTGTCATTTCCAAATATTAGCTCTTTCGATCCCATCGTCGCTGCTCTTGGGTCTCTGCGATCCAAAGGATATCTCACAACCGTCAAAGACGGCGTATATACGCAAAGCTTTGTCACCGCCGTCGGAACGGGCAACACCCCACTTGACAAAGTTCTCGCCTCCAATCCCCGGGATCTCTTCTTCGACGCTGATATCACGAGTATTGCAAGCAATCCTCCCGCTGCTGGTTTGACTTGGTCCAAGGAAATTGCTCCTTTGGCTAGTGCAGACTTTCAAGATGCTGTAGGGTTCTTCAACTGGGTACGCCTGCGTTCAATGTCAATCTTTCTGATCATAAGTCTCACTACTTATCATGTGTGGATTCTATAGTTAGCGGCTCAAATTGGAGTTGTCACCAATGATACAAATACACAGCTCAAGAAACACATTGCCAACGCTCACCAGTTTGACGGTGTCAAATCCCGATTCTATGGTACACCCAATCAAGATTCAGTCAACATCGCTATCATCAAAGACGGGTCGGATTGGATCAATGCTGATAACTTGCAGCATGCGAAAGACTTGATTGCGCAGAATGGATCTGGTTGATATACGTACGCTCCCCGGCTTTGACTCTCTTTGCTTTTGCATTTTTCTTGTAATTATACTTAGTCACGAACACGTCCCGTTCTTTGCATATTGCCTATCCCCACCCGGGTTTATACTCTTCTAGGTGATATTGTGTAATTGCTTATGACAAAACGGGTTTACATTGTTTATTCCTGGGAATGATTAGTAGAATGCTCCTTTGCATTAAACTTGTCGGTCCATCAAAAAACGGTGTAGTCCTTGACTAATTATAACGCTGCACAGACCATATTACCTCCATCTCAAAAGGCGATGCCATTGCAAAAAAGTCTTAGAATTCTTATTCTTTGGGACTCAACTCTGGTCTATGAAACAATCCAGAACGGCGCATTGCCTGCTATATGAGATGTTCGACCCTTTATTTTGTCCTATCTTGTATGATCTCTTAAATAGCCCCCTTCCCCCCATCCCCTTGCTATTCCCTTGCTATCCCCTTAGCCGCAGACTCCTCACCTCTTCACTTCAAGCTTGTGCATGTCTGATTCCACAGTTGGCAGCTCTGCTCCTCTTCCTCTTCCTAGCAACAGGAGTGATGCACCACTCCATTTGTCGTCGACGCGAACAAGTCTACCACATGTGCCATCTTTTCCACTAGAACTCATCACCTGCATCCTCTTCCAAACCGACTGCCAAACCCGAGAAGACTTTACGTGGCTATGGAAAACTTGTCGACGTGTGTCTCCAGAGTTCAGATATGCAGCGTTGTATGCCTTGAAGTCCTTGGTTCCTATGACGGCGCTGAGGATCATGGTTATTGGTGGGTTCTTCCGGCCAGATTTTTCTTTACCTTTTCTGCTCTTTTGTCTCCTACCCTGTCAGAACGAAAATTGACTTTTCAAAACTCGAAACTTTTACGTTGTCATGCTCCTCTCTCAGACCCGAATCCGGACGTTCGTTTGGACCTCGTCTACAACTTCGATCCCCTTTCTGCCTCCCGGTTTCGGTGTACGAACTGGGATGCGACGAGTCTGTTGATGAAGCGTCTCTTAAATCATGTTCTTGCTGAAAAACTTTCAGCTCTCGTGCATACATCCACCGGCGGACCATCGTCTTCTTCTTCGAAACCTATGCCCTTGCGCATGCCCAGCCCGTTATTATCTCAATCTGGCGGTTCACTACAACCGATAATCAGAGTGGCGGTATACCTCCTCGCCCCGAACACAGACACGAATTTGGAAATAGCAAGAGATTCGAATTCGAGTTCAGATCTCCCCTTTAGCTCTAATAGATTGACATCTACGTCGACCTCTTCTGACCTCTTAGTAAATGCAGAATTTCTGGGGTTCATCTCGCCTTCTCACTTGCGTCGTATCGCCTTGCAAGCTAGCAATGCCGGGATGTTTCTTTCCATCGATCCCGATACCGACTTCGCTGATAACAATCCTGGGTCCGCTCATATCTCAGAACCACATTCCCAGCCTCGGTCTCAGCTTCCGTCCCAGCTCGATTCAAATTCCTCTGAACGTCGGGAACACATCAATAAAATTTTGATTGACTGTTTCAACCTGGACAACATGGAGTACGAAATGCAGTTCAAGACGGAGAAGAAGATCGTGAAGGAGACCTATTGGAAACCCGAAGCGCACGAGAGGGTTTGTGCAGAGGTTAATTGTAAAGAGTGTATTATCTTGAGCACACCGGAATTCGATTAGAGAGACTAAAGAGGGGCTTGCTTGAAAATACCCGTTGGCCGGAACATTTCTACTTCAAAGCGGTGTTCCGCCCTTCCGAGAGTCAGAAAGAGAGAGATATTATCTGCTGATATTATCTGCTGGAGCGTTCTGAAGCATTCTGATCGAGGTGATATCAATTTCCGATTCGTTCCCTCTGGTATCGTACAATCATCGAGCTCGCATTACCATTGCTACACTGGTGGAACTATGTCCTAATTACATCTTGTATAAATGTACATACATTCCATTCCCTGTAATACGATACAAAATAACAACGAACTGTTTAAACATTGAATCCTGAACATCGACGATTTTTGAACGAAGTGCCAATATGGCGCGCACGTTTGTTTGCGTCCCCCCCGTTCATTCACGAAGATATTACCATTACCGTCTACCACATATCCTGTTCTTGTGCCCAACCTCCTTTATCCCGTACACCTGTGCTCGCCAACTTGGTCTTCGTCCTTGACTTGCGGCCTCCTAGTTCCTTGTACATGGCACGCATTTCGATTTTGCCCGGGTTCGAGACAGCTTCAGCCTCCTGTCTCCAACGTTCTTCTTTAATTTCTCTGGGGGTCTGATAACCAGAATCTACTGATGGCGTGCTGTAGCCGGAACCACGAGAAATTGAGAAGCCATTTGTCGCTGTCGGAGATCGTTCGCTGACGGATTTGAGGTGGGTTAACCGCTATGAGTCAAGAGAGAGAAAGATGAATAATCAGAGAGAGAAGGTCATCGAACGAACAAGACGCACCCAGTTTTGCTTCGACTCTCTTTTGGTCCATTTACCAGGAGGTAAACTATCGTCATGGAAATTATCCTTTCTATAATGTTGGAACCAAACTATGGGAAAGGAAGAAAAAGCAAGTGAATAAGAACAAACGTTCGTCAGTTGAGAGATGATCAGAACAAGGTCAGCGCAAGGGCCCACTCACCATAATTTATCGTCTGGCTTCTATTCCATTTCTTGGACACCAGTGCACACTTGGCCAGGTCTCTAATCGGTAGCTTTGCGAATATTTTTTGGGAGATCTCCGTTGGTAGTATTCGTAAGAGGTCTCGAGCGGGCTGAGACGAGATATGTAGAGGCCCACGAACGGGGCGATTTGCGGCACCGATGCGAGATGGCGAAGGAGGTCTAGTTCGTGACGGTGTACCGGGTATTGACACCTTCAGAGATGTTCAACGTGTGTGAGGTGTGAGAGATAAGGATGGGACTTACAACGTTGATGAGTTCATCTGAATCGTCCGAGTCGTCGCCGTTGTTAACAGTAGGGTTTCTCGAGTTGACATTAAGACTCTTGAGCTTTCGTTCTATGGTTTTAGAGTCGGCAGTATGGGAGCGTAAAACGTCCTGAAGTAGTGCGCTCATGGTTCAAGAGAGGGGAAAATTTTTGGAGAACCAATTCTGGCCATCGACGTTTTATATGCACGCTTACAAAACCAATGACGTCAAGAATTATTAAATAAGATTAGATTACCATAACAAGCGACTACACTCCAATGAACAATTGCCAGACTCCTTTCGCGTACGATACAATCTCGTTGGCCCCAAGTTTACTTTCTCCGTACAAACGATCAACGAACGTGATGGGCACCTCGCCCACTGAAAATCCCATAGCCTTCGCACGAACCATCATTTCCATCTGAAACACGTATCCTTTCGACTGCGTCACTTCAATAATCTTTTGCAGCACTTCCTTCCGGTATAACCTGATCAAACGTGCATTGGATTTAGCATTCTCCTGACAAATTAGTGCGGATTTGACAGACGCACCGGAAACTACCCGTAAGGTCGCTGACACCAGGGTTCAATACCGTCGCGGCAAGAAAGTTGGCTCCTCTCGAAACCATCTTCCGTCTCAAATCCCAGCCATACACTCCTCCCGGCTTTGCATCGCTCATGTGAGGCGTCGACGTGGCGCGGTATCGCGTTCCGGTAACGATATCCAAATTATGCGCCTTTTGAAGTCGGATGAATTGTGGAATAAATTTGGGCTGTATTCGGGAAAGCACGTTTTAGTTAGTTTAGAGTTGGCTTGAGAGAATACGTCCAGCAAAAGGACTTGCATGATGTGAGAAGTCGGCGTCCATAATTATCACAAAGTCACCGGACACGAAGTTTAGTCCATGAACATAGGCCGTCCTGGATGACACGTATTAGAGGTACGAGTGAGAAGACAGGTCAAGAAAAGTAGACTAACCCTAGTCCCAGTTTACCAGCACGAGGCTTCAGAAGCTATTGGGGAGCACGATTAGGAGAGTGAGTAACAGAACGTATGGCCAAGGTTGAGACAAGACACACAATCTTATGCTCTCCATACGACGCAGCCAGCTGCTTTGCTACTTCCTGAGTTCCATCCGGACTCGCGTCATCGACTACAATAATTTCCCAGTCAAGTTTACTACAAGGAACCGCCCGAACATTTAGTGTGAGCATCTTTTAGAAATCAAGCACGGAAAGCCACGTACTTTTCTTCAAAGACTTTAGCCAACAGCCAAATAATAATAGGCAGGTTTTTTCTCTCGTTGTAGGTGGGTAGAATGACAGAGTACTTGTGGGTATCAGAAGAAGAGAAGTTGCCTTGCATGTTGAGTGAGACGTTGCTTTCAAAAGGGTTCATTCAAAGCTGAGATCAAAAGCGATTCATAGGAGGGTATGGGAAAAAGATGGGTAGTAACGTGGAGGCGCGGTTTGACGCGTCGGGCATATACATACGTATATGTACCTCTGGATGCATACTCCGAGTATTCGAGCCACCGAGGCCTTACGAACAGGAGACCGTTGAAATGTTGACTATGTACATATGTATGAAGATACTTTGAATAATAATTTCATTCGCTACATATACGCGGAAAAGTGAAAAGTGGTACATTCGTTCTATTCTGCCAAAATGGATCTGCTTTTGGTCGAAATTTGTTCATGCATCAAGCCTTATCGTGTCTGCGTAACTGCAAATAACCAAGTGCTGTTGATCTAATGGCTCTACGTACGCATAATTCCGCGCATGCTGTATATCTTGTAAGTGTCGTTCGGTCCCTTTTAACTGACGCATTGATGCCCCGACCTCGGGGTTGTACAGCTTTTGACTTAAGTCAAAAAACTCAACAAAAGCTGTATGTGCCATTATGTTAGTGGGAATGTCGCTGTCACTGAGAACACCGCACAAAGGAGGAAAAACAAGTTAGTATATGTTCAGTGGTTTGCATAGAGTCCTTAGACCCCGGGACTAGACACAGATAAAAGTAGCTGGACGATCAACCCCCACGAACAATTCCCTCCTCCCTCCCACATTAGGTGCGCATTATTTTTGCGCATTGCGGAATACTATAAACTTGTTCGTCAGACTTTTACAGATTCCAACCAGAGTTTCAAGGGCTCTAGAGACCAAAAATCAACGACCACTCTTATATCCGACATCAGGTCTTAGGACCCAAGGACGGAAATGCGTCTTTTACACACAAAAACACTCGAACTAAAAGAATTCTTTGGCAAAGACATACCCTTATACGTTATCCTCTCGCATACATGGGAAGAGGGACAAGAGGTGACATTCCATGAGTTCCAAAACCCGAACGAAGAGGTCAAACAGAGATCGGGATACAAAAAAATCCTCGACTCGTGTTTTCTATCCGATAAATATGGCTTCCATTACATCTGGATCGACACTTGCTGCATTAACAAGGATAGCAGCGCGGAGCTCTCGGAAGCGATCAATTCCATGTACGAGTACTACCGAAATTCGACGGTGTGTTATGCGTACTTGGAAGACGTATGCGGAGAGCAAGATCCAAGGAAAGAGGGTTCCCAGTTTAGAAAAAGCAAGTGGTTCACGAGAGGATGGACTCTCCAAGAATTAATGGCGCCTTCACGACTTGTCTTCTTTTCTGAAGGCTGGGTCGACATTGGGACAAAATCTAGCTTGAAGGACATCATAATAGCTGTAACCGGTATACCCTCATCGGTTCTGAGCTCCCTTTACGACCTTCAGAACATCAGCGTGGCGCAGAAAATGTCATGGGCAGCGAGACGAGAGACGACGAGGGAAGAAGATTTGGCGTATTGTTTGATGGGTATTGTTGGTGTCAATATGCCGACTTTGTACGGGGAAGGAGGCGTCAACGCGTTCATGCGTTTACAAGAGGAGATTATCAAACGTTCCGCCGACCAAAGCATCTTCGCTTGGAAAGCAAATCGTGACGACGGGACGAAAAGGGGTTTACTGGCACGGTCTCCTTCCGAATTTGTCGATTCATGGAGGGTACGTGATGGCAGGGATATCGCAACCTACTCCACGACAAACCGTGGTTTATGCATCAAATTGCCTCTTATACCTCTTGACGACCAGCTTTTGGCATGTCTAGAAGATCCGCTCGAAAACGAGAATCTACTTGAAAACCGGGATCTGTGTTTCGCCGTTTTCGATTGTCAGTTGGAGGGCAGAAGCCAAGATCAAGCGCTCGGGATTTATCTCGAGCGAGTGAATGCCAACCAGTATGTCAGGGTGAGGCCAGACCAAATCGTTTTGGGACATAGATGGTCGAAGGTTTCTTATCTCAAACAAGAGATATATGTAAAAGAGCCAGATGCAGCATCTTCGGTTCTGAAGTCATGGAGGGAGTTGTGTTGGACAGTCGTCTCGACCTCAGACAATATCCGTGGCGTACCAAGAGCGGAGAAGCTTTACGACTTGATTACTTCTGCAGACCCTATGGTGCAGCCACCGATTGACGGGCCAGATTACGCAATTGTGCAAAAGCACCCCCAGTTCAAGCCAATCAGGTGGTTTATTCCACACGAAGAGGCGGAGGCGGGGGGCTTGTCAAGACGACCGATGGTAGATGGGGTCATTCTCATAGAAGGAGCAGTAGGCATGCTCAGAATCCAAAACACGCGAAATGAAAACGAGGTGTTCGTAGTCGTCTTTGGCCTTGATGGACATGTTTGGACAGACATTCTGACCGAACAGGAGTGGGAGATGGAAATGTACATGAAGGATCGTCGTCGATTACAGGGAGTGGATAGGGTCGCGAAGTCTCTTAGGGACACAGAACATATCTCTGTGTCTGTGGCTTTGAAAAAGTTTCATAACGACCATCAATATCTGGTAGAAGTCGACATTCGCGAAAAGAGGGTGACTCGATACACCACTGCCAGACTTCCACCACCCCTTAAATATGGCTTCGCAGTAACAATAAAAGGACCAGACTTTCCTTTCGATGTTGTGGCTACGACGTTCCCTGTCGATATATGGAGTCCAGCCGGAAAAGACAGGACAAGCGACTCCCCTGAGTTCTACGACGTATCCAAAGAGATTTTTCTTCCAGTTCCCAGTAGCGGGGAGCCAGGAATAATCTTCTTCCAAAAGAAGGAAAATCCTCAAGAAACTTTATTTGCAGTAGTTCTCGGGGTACGAAACTTCACATCTGCAGCGACGATTTTCTCTGATCATGAGATGCAAGAATGTCGCAGTGCAGATGAAAGGATCCTCGTTTGCAGGCGAATGTGGCAGAGGTTAAAGAGGGCGAACACGTTAAATAATCTATCTTCACCAACTCTGTCAACTTCTGAACACTGTCTCAGAAGTGGAAATATTCAAGTCCTGGTCAGCATAAAGGACAATACGGAATTGGATCAGTTTGTCACTCACCGAGCAGTAATAGAAATAAATCACTTGCAGGACTAGAACATTTGTAGTACTTATGTAGCGGGAGGTATTCCAATGGCCGAAGTAGATATCAAACTGCAAGGTAGCTCAGAATTGGATATCATCCGTAGTTATGGAACAAAGAGTCAACAAAGAGGAAACCCTCATCAAAGACGAAGTCGTGTCATGGTTCGGAGAAGCACAGCTTCTTGCTGACTAAGCTCTGCTGTTCTTGACTTCTCCTTACATCCCCTAGCCTTGCGAAAGCAGAAGCCTACAATCTAGACATGAGTTGGTCAGGGTACGCATCCCCCTCCTAATTCTCACTTCTCAAAATTAAATTCCCTTAAAGATTCAAGAAATCCGTGAATCGGGCAGGAACAACAGTAAGGCTCCATCCCGGACGGTTTCTAGAACGTGCTCTAACTACGCCAACTATAGCTTCTTCAGAAAACTGGTCAAATAGAGCGCACTGTTGACCGTGAATTTGCGGACGAAGAAGCCAAATACCGCACGTATGTTGCTTGCGACGTGCTTGTATTCATGCCCCTTACTTTGTTACTGGTTGTCAGATTCGAGAAAGAATGTCAGGCACTACAGAAGGATAGTAAAACGTATTGGGACGCTATGAGAGGTGTGTTTTCTCTGTATTATCATTAACTCCTGCAACCGCTCATAGTATTCTCAGCAATGACCGCTGCACAGACCCGTATAGCAGAAACACTCGATATTTTCTATGGATCTGCCGACAGAACTTCAGAAGGAGCCATGGCAGCACATGCATATAAACGCTCTGTGGATGACATTGATGGAGGCTTTGGCCGGGAACTGGTCAGTGTACATTCATTAGGACGAAACGCGTTTGTTCAAGGCCCTTGCGCATTAACAGGAGGTGCCCTACCGCACGGCCGTTTCGGAACCCTTAGGAAAGATGTGTGCATATTTCCCCGTCGTCAACGAGCACATTGCGAAACGGAACAAGAAGGTGAGTCTTTCGAACTGTGTGTCACTCAAACAAACTAAACGATCCTTTCAGCTTCTGGATTATGATTCTGCGAGGAGTAGGCTGCGCAAGCTGATCGATAAACCCAGTGAAGATGCCACGAAACTCCCAAAAGTATGATGCTTTTGATGATGTCCTTTAAATACAACATTAAGTGGTGGTTTCCCTAGGCTCAACAAGAAAACGACGACGCCCAAGAAGTTTTCGACATGCTGAACTCTCAACTCATCACTGAACTTCCTCAACTACTTGATCTTCGTGTACCTTTTTTCGACCCAAGCTTCGAGGCTATGATTCGTATGCAGTCCAAGTTCGCTGAAGAAGGTTACGAAAAGCTCGGTGGAACACAACGGTACACACTTCATGCTTGATCCCCATCCCTATTTTGCTGAATGTTGTCACAACCAGATATTTTGATGACAGCGTACGAGATGACTACGCTGCAGGGCAACTGGACGCACAGGTACGTATATCTGACCTCCGCTCCTCTCTCCTTGACTAACGATTGCTTTACAGGTGGAAGGCGTTCTTCAAGAAATGCGAGAGCTGTCCATATGCGGCGCATGATTGACATTAACAAGTTTTAATGTCGCGAGATGGGTAGTAAATACCTGTTAACGATTGATGTACTTTCTGGAATTATACTGGATGTCTGATACTCTAATTAACGCAAAATCATTGTAAATGGCAAATCATCTTGCCCATATTGATCATAAGTCTAATAAGCTACACGAGCCTAGGGTCTCAGACAAAAGTAATCCTTGACAAGATATTTGGCGAGAACTTCATAAATAAACATTCGGACGAACTGAACAGTGCTGACGAAAAATGCTTGCTTCGTGCTATCATCATGTCTAATTCACTCGGTCCGATAGACACATTGAAGTCTCTCCTTCGTACAACCCTTCGTATAACGGTCACCGATGGTCGCATCTTCCTCGGTGCCTTCGTTGGCACAGACAAACCTATGAACATCCTTCTCATGGAGACGGAAGAGTTCAGATTGGGACCCGGAGAAAATCCAAATGGCAGATACGTTGGGCAGGTGATGATTCCCTGGAAGATGATTACGAAGATCGAGGCGCAGGATGAGGTGCTTGAGACCAGGGATCAGTTGGGCAAAGATATGAGGGCTGGGTACATTATGTGATAAATTTTGGCAGGAAATCAACTCATGCGAAGAGGATAATAGATCAATGACATGCAAAAGTAAGATTGGATTCCAAATTCATCCTAATGGTACAATCTCAAATAATACATAGATGGTAGATGTCATACTAGAGTGAAGCTTAGCCATATCACATAGAATATCGATGACGACCCGTTTCAAGGCATTCTCGATGGGTCCTCAGCGCCAAATTTTTTAGAGTTTGGCATGGGCTAACACGTAGTTGGAATTCTTCTTCGATTTCACCTTATTCACGTCCTGCATCGTAATTGGTCGACATTCGTGTGCATGATTGTAACCCAGCCTAATGTAAAGCTCAGCCTCTGATGTATGTATTGACAAATGACGAGAACATTACCTGTCTCTACCGTCTTTTCCGCCTTCTTTGTAGAACTCTGGACGTCGTAATAGAGATACTACAACGGCACCTCCAAGACCAACGTTATGGACAAGACCGTACTTGCCTCGTTTGTCTTGGACGTCGAATAGACCTGGAGCTTGCATTGGTCCTGCCCAACTGCGCAGTTGCACTAGAGAATTGAAAAATGCGTGAGCAAGGTGGAGGATGATAAAGTAAGAGACGAAAACCCACTCATGATATAGAAGTGCATCCCAAGTCCAGTAGCACCAAGGGGATGACCTTTGGCTTCCAGACCACCACTGGGATTGACTACGTATTTACCACCATACTATTATCGGAGCTTAAGCGTCAAGAAATAGAACCAATGAAAGGTAGGTAGCTTACGGTCATATCACCACGTTCCACGAATTTGTGTGCTTCCTCTTCGTTGCAAAGTCCCAGAGCAGGGTACATGATCAACTGCAATATATTTAATCAACAGGAGGAAAACTTGTCAAAGGAAAGAAAATGCACTTCGTTAGCAGCAAAGCAATCATGTAATTCTACCACGCCGACCTCATCCCTACCCTTTCCTGGTCCGAACCCTGCTTGAGCGAAAACCTTGTTTGCACAATTTTTGGTCATGCTGTAACCAACGACCTCCATCGCGCTGTCACTTTCGAATGCAGCGGGGTCATCAGTCTCTAAACCTTGGGCAACGATTTCGATAGCCTGGTTCTCAAGGCCACGAGCATGAACAAAGTCTTCAGACGCAACAATACAGCATGCAGCACCATCCTGTAAAAATGACAATCAGGTTTGTTCGTACACTGGCAATGGAAGTATTGCAGAATACTCACCGAGGTTGGGCTGCACATGAACTTGGTTAACTCATTCGTGATTTTCGGGGCCTTGAGAACTTGTTCGACGCTCCATCCGTCACGGAATTGAGAGTATGGGTTGTTCAAAGAATGTTTGTGATTCTTAGAAGCTGCCAGAAGTGAAATTGTTCCCTTGAAGCGATGCTCGAAAAAGCAAAAAAGAAAATCGCGACCTACCGATTTGTGCAAGGTGGTTGACGTCGCCACCATACTTCTTGAAGTATTCTGCAGCACCGTTGGCAAACATCCTCGGAGCTCCGGGACCATGATTCTCGCCTAACCCTGCACGTTCAAGCTCTTCAGTCCTTACACCCAGAAGTTTCGTAGGGGATTCTCGATCGGGCCAATTAGTCCCGAGACTTCCTGGCTTCATACGCTCGAAACCAAGAGCTAAAGCGCATTCAGCTTGTCCGTATTTGACAGCATTATTAGCCACGAAGAGAGCGGTTGAACCGGTCGAACAGTTGTTGTTGACGTTGGTGATAGGAATACCAGTGAGACCAAGGTTATAAAGGGCTCTCTTGAGAAAGGGTGAGCGTTTTACAACGTTGCTTGGATATCATGAGCCATACCTGACCAGAGGTGGAATCACCGTAGCAGAAACCGACAGCAGCTGTTTCAATGTCATCATAAGTGATACCTGGAGAAAATATGAGCAAAGTAATCATTTGGAAGGGAGATTTTATGGCCTCACCGGCGTCAAGCAATGCCTTTGTTGCTGCCTCAAGACCCATCTGCAAAACGGCATGGTTAATATACAGTCGGTAACCGGGTGTCGCTGAGATTTACATCTTCTGTTTGCCTGGTGGCTCTGGGCTACATTCGGAAAGTAGATTTCGGGCTTCAACATCATCCGAATAAGACCTCTGGTAAGCTAATTACCTTGATGAATGCGGTACATCCACCACCAATTAGGAAAGTTCTTCGACCCTTGGGAGACATAGCTTGAAGCTAGAAGTGAAATTTGTTTGACAAGATCAAAAAAATGAGAAAGCTCTAAGACGAGCTGGTGGTTTTGAGCAAAGGCTTATATTCCTGAGTCTTCACAGCGGAATAATCTCATGTTCAACCGGTTACTCGGCTTTCTTTTGCCCATGACGAATTTGGATGATCAAATACAGGAAGCGAAACCCCATGATCAAATGCCGGGGTAAAATGCGCTAGTTCTCCAATTGTACCTGCAAATAAGGTCTAATCAACGATGGACAAGATTTTCCGGAAACATTGCGATGGCAACTTCGAGGATAGCTAATTAAACCAAGTCAAATTGTAGAAAAAAGGTCTAATACAGGTAAGCTACATTGCACGCAATACGACCCAGTGCTCTTTAAATCCAAGCTTCTAATCTTCATATAAGAAATTGATCAGCTCTGTTACAACACGTACATTAACAGAATTGCCGATCAAACGATACTTGGTTTTCTCCGTAATGCCCTCTGGCCATACAAAACCGTTTTGCCAAACAGAGTCGTTATTTTGACTTGGCATAGTCTGATCAACCTCGCACCGGTCGAAAGCGAACAATCGTAACAGCTCAGAAGACGAAAAATAGCGGAGACGTAGAGGATGGAGTATATTTACAGCCTCTGGATCATTTTCTTCTTGAGCTTTTAAGAAAAGATCAAACGTCGCGGTTGTCTACTGGCAGAAATGGCTCAATCAGACCAGAAATATGTGGGAGTGGAAAGGAACTTGCATCGAGGTCAGTGTTCATCTGAACGATAGATCCTGCTCTTTCTACAAGCCGAGTGTATCCTGTTAAATATGAGGATCAGCCTACTTATGTGAACAGAAAGATACTCACCTCGAGTAAAGCAGCAAGTTCTTCTAGAGGAGGGGAGAACAATGTCAAATAGACGACCCCACTTTTGCAGTACCTTGTCTGGGACGCCATATGGAGAGGGTTCATCATTGTCTAGGCCGTTGTCATCCAGATAACGTTGAAGTTTATAGATTGACTCATCGCTTGCATCCTTCTCAGCGTTGTCACTAGTCAAACGAGGGTCGGTCCATCGGCTTTTACCGCTTGAGGATGGTATATAACGATATGGGGTTGTTGGATCATCTCCGAATTGGGGAAATGCAGACGGAGGAAATTTAGCGAGTAGATAATATCTCAGTCTTGAGTTTGGTATACCAAACTGGAGAGGAGTCAGGAGAAATTCGGCGGTAGCATAACCCATTGATTTCAGTCCAGAGAGAAGGGTTTCGCGAGTACTTGAGGACTTGAAAAAGAATTCAGGAAACGAAATGTCGATAAAAACCGTGAAAGCCGAGCACCTCGAATCCAGCGACGTTTTCGACGAGAATATGCGTGGGATGCTTTTTCTTTGCAACCAATTCCGGCAAAACAACCTGTACAAGGTGAAGGAAAGATTTCGCTCTAGGATCTTGTGCACCCTTTGCATTTGGATTTAACACTGTATATGGTTGACAAGAGGGTGAAAGAATCCATAGATTGGCGCCATAAGGTACTAATACATCCGCAGACAACAGAGATATGTCGACCTTGATTTATGGGAGTATTTCAGATTCTAGTCCGGATCCTCACCGCGGATGTTACAGTTTTGCAAACAAGTCAGACCTTTTTAGCGATATCATTTCCGTAATTTGCGGCATACACACGACAAGCATTCTGGTCCCAGTCAAATGCTTGAAGGATGGAAGCTGGTACATTGCTGCGCTTTAAAGAGAGGTGAAGGCCCCCTGGATAGCTTAGCATCTACAGAAGGAATCAGAGTAGAGAGGGTCACCTATTCCGCTGTAGAACTCGAGGGCTCGAACTGAATTCGAAGTGGTTTTTGATATCATGGGCTGAGGAACAAAGACTCGTGAGAAACAGTTCGATTTCAACCCAATACCCATTCGGAGTCTCTTCCAACCATTTCCCCCTCCCTTGCCCTCTCCTCATTCCCTTTTACTCTACCAACCTGACGATTTTAAGTCTCTATTTCCAATTTCCGCGAAACCCCCACATCCAATTCACTCTTGCGAAACCCATTTATCACATTAATTCACCGGAAGTTTAGTCGAAATGTTCCCTATCCAAGATCCAACGCCCGTCCAAAGTGGTATGCAGATGGAACAAGAACGACAAGAACGACCAACTGCGCCCGGGAATAGTCCCGAGGCTTTTCAAGCAGGTTCAAAACCGACAGCGACCGTGGTCATGACGGATCCTGAGGCTAGGTGCGTTCAGGTGTTGACCAACTTTTTTCACCTTCGCTCATAGTTCATTACGAAGTGCTTCAAAGAAAGCTGCGACGCTGCCATCCACCTCTAGTCGACATGCTCATCTACCGACTCCACAAAGGTGCTTCTTCCGCGATCTCATCCAGTGGCAAAATGCTGATTGATTTTCAGTCCAAACAACTTTGCTCAGTATATGGCAGGAGGACTTCCAAATACTCCCGAGTCGCCCCTGCCACATGGGTATGTTTGTTCTAGATCTCGTATTTGCAATCAATGTGACCTTGCCCGTACCTACACTAGCTCCTATTCTCCGTTGGTCAAAGCAACTGCTCTTAACGAGAGACCACCATCTCAGAATTTGTTAGAGTCATTTTCATTCTCACCTCTCACCGGTCCTGACAAGCTACACAGTTTGGACCATTCTCCACCAAGATCTCAACAAATAATGACTCCAGAATCAAGGTGTGTCCCTGTTACTTCCTTCAGTCCGGCAATTCTCAGGGTTCTGTACGCCTCCTTCAGTCCTTTTGTGCAACGGACCATTTCTCCTCATAAAGATGCGACACCTACCCCTCAATTAAAGTCAGTTCGATTCTCATTCATTATACTTGTCGTTCTGAACAATATATAGTGTTATCGACTCCTCTCTTGAAACATATCCGAAATCCTCTTCCTTGTGAGTGGCATGTGTCTTTATTTGTCTCGTCGACTGAAACTTCAGGGTAGAGTGACTGTAGAATCAGTCGTTGACCTGACCACTTCCCGCAAAACTCCATCGCCTTCTCCGACTCACTCATCTTGCCTATCGTCCCCTTTTGTTGCCAAGGCTTCCATTCCTGATAAGTCGAAATCCCGTCCTTCCAAATCCCCACCAACTCTACCCTCTGCCACCGGTGAAGACTTTTTTGTTCCTCATCACCGAGCCAGTGCTCGTAGCAATGCCGTTGCTGCGTCTATCATGTCCACCCCGCCGATATCACCTGTAGCTCCAATAGTGCCTCACCCCTCTGCATCTGTGCCGACTGCAACTGCCGGTGGAGAAATGGAGAGAATCCGTCAAGTCATGCAGGCAGAACAAGATGAGCTAGAGAGTCGCCGACCAGACTATCTGAAGCGGACTAAAAGAACGTTATCGGAAGCTGATCCAACGGCCTTCATTGAGGATGATAACACAAGAGATCCGAATCGTTTTGGGGCTGTAGGTATCATGGAAAGTCCTGTGAAAGGCAGACGAATCAAACTGTTCCAAGAAACCTCTGAGGAGAGTTTTGAGGAGAGCTTAATGGCTGGAGGTTACGGGCGATACGTAAGTGTTCTAACCTGCTTTGTTGTTTGTGAAATTCAAGTTGGGTTCCACAGCGCACGGCCGAATGGGTTCGTCAACCACAGCCTATGGCACTTTCTGCCCCTGGCGCTGCTGGCCCTTCTAACGCCACTACTCATCTCGAAGGAACCCCACCCGAAGACCCTCCTCAACCACCTACCGAAAGGGAGCTCAAGAAACAGAAGCGTCTAGCCGCCTTTCGCGCAGAAAATGCTTCGAGTTTCTCTACCAAGCTCTTTCCTGTCGAGCTCGAAGGCAAAGGTCGTGTCTTGTTGGATGCCGCCAATGAACAGTTTGGTGACGTTGAGCTTGTAGCTTCTGCGGCCGGGAAGAAACGTGCAGGTGGCGGCAAGCGCAAGAAGAAGACCGAGCCCACTGCAAAAGAGAAACGAGCCCTTGCCGCTGCCGCTGCCGCCGAAGAGTTGCTTGTGAAGCCTAATTGGCCTGACTCAGAATTTCCATGGCGCTTAAGGACGCAGGAGAGAGCTGAACAAGCGAAGGCGGAGGAAGAAGAGAGACTGAAATGGATAGAGCGATTTTTGGATAGAGATACCGACGAGGAAGACGATGCTGAAAGCGGGAGTGCTGGATATGTTGCACATGAAGACGTCGACGTCATTCCATCTACTCAGTGGGGACTGGTATATGATGCAGATGATGAACCTCCCCGACCCTTCCGTGGAGGTCGAGGCAAAATGGTTCCTCTTGCAGGTGACCCCGATGACGACGTGCCACGGGCGAGGAAGAGAAGCGCATATTTCCCCAGTGATCCAGCAGATGCAAGAGCGGCTTTGATGTCGAAGAGAAGCGTCCGCGCACTTTCTTACCGTCAGTATCGCAGACAGCGGAAAGAAGAGGACCAAGATGAAGAGAATAACGAGGTCCTGTGCATCTGCCGTGGTAGAGACGATGGACGCGAGCTTGTTCAATGCGATTCATGTAAGACGTGGTATCATCTTGAATGCATCGGTATTCGCAGCATCGATGAGCTAGGACGAGAGGAGGACCCCTGGTATTGCAATCGATGTGACGCAGGCGATGAAGAGGACTCTATGGGTTCCGGTCCTAAGCAAGAATCCATACCCACAAGAGAACCCACCTTTGCTCCAACAGAACCCAGAGTCATTAGATCTGCCGACCAGCCATTCTTTTCTTCGCCATCTCTGCAGGACTCTCCTAGTGCTGCGTGGAACTCTACACCTTCACGTTCAGTTCAGACTCCCACTCGCGGTCGTGGAGGAACTCGAGATACGGAATTCAGTTCAGGATCCACTGCATATACCACGGCTTCCTCTCGTGGTTTCCCAACGACACCTCGTCATCGTTCATCTCATGGTCGCGTATACGCACAGACTACTCCCGGCCCTTTCGACAACTATGATGAATCTTCGTTTGATCCCACTTCTACTCCCTCTCGTGGAATCAAATTTGGCGCTCCTTTTACCACGCCAAAAAATAACATGTTCTCTTCGCGCTCTTTCCACACACCTTTAAGATCCACCGTACGGGGTCCGCCAGGATCAGCGTTTGGTGCTCCCGGCTTCTTATCGTCCGTGTTGGATGAGAAGGGAAATGATTACAGTCCCTACGATTCACCTATCCGACGGGCCAGATCTACAGAGGCGCCCAAAGCACGGCGTATTTTTGAACCTTCCGCTTCCTCCAGAGAGATGCAACTCGATTGATGCTTGTGCCGCTCCTTTCCAACTTCGTGAACTGTACCTACATATGCTTATTGTCTTGGTCTTTCGTAGTTTTAACACTTTTGTGATGTGTACTGACGTGTCTTCGTCTATTCTGCTTGCTGACTGTCCATAGAGTACATTTTTTTGACTCTTGAGCTGACTTCTTTGCTTATGATATTAAGTATGTAGTGCATGTAAATCCTTAACGTACTTAGTTCTTGAATGAACATGTGTGACCGAACGCGACCGTGACAAAGGATAACGCGTACGGCGTTCTTGATCTCTTTCTGCGATGTCCCAGTCAGACAATTTACGGATCGCCATTGTCTGGTTATGTTCCTTCTCAAGTTGTCCCGTATGCTGAAATGTTCTTCCACCGCAGGCTTTGACCGCATTGAAATTCAAACCTCCAGATCAGTCGTGTGCTTGTGCGTAGTTTTCCGCTCAGTCAAACGGTCAGCTCTCAAGCGCGATTGGTCGTACCCCCTTGGCACCCTGTGCTTCTGTTTTCATCGCAAAAAAACAAGTCTGACTGTTTTCCACGCGGTCGTACCTATTTTGTAGCATTCGTCCTCGAGCTGCGTTCCAAATTTCCGGCATCCGAACCCAGTGCACCGACTTCAGATGGCTCATGGAAAACCCATGCCCTGAACCTCGAGCGCAAAGTTGCTCAGCTCCAGCAGAAGTACGAGGATGAACAAATCAGTACGTGCATCATGTTGACTCTTCATGGATTCCTTGCTTCCCGTCGAACTTTCTCTGGCGGAAGTATCACACCTTTGTCGGGTGTTGTCTGTTCCGTCTGCGTAGCTTCAAATGAAAATGGTTCCCCAAAGTTCTTCCATCATCCATGTAAATACCCCTCACTCGATTGGTCGAATCTCGATGGCTTCAGCATGGTTTTGAGGCATGTACGGGATTTGCACTGATCGAAATGTGATTTTCAAATGTTGCTGGCGGACCGATATTTCTCTGCGCCGACTACGTGGCCGACCGTTGATTTGGGTTGTGATAAAATCTGAAATCCGAACGCTTCCGTTCAGGCTCCCAGATTGTTTTCAAATATTTCTTCTTCCGTTTAGATCCTTCAAGATCAGGTCCCGGACTCATGGAAATTTCTTTCTGTGGAAAAACACTGTCACTTTCGACGTTCTTGCACCCAGCCCATAATTTTTCCACCATTTCTGTCCCATTTTGGATCGAAATTTTTCTTTCCCTCCCCCCTCTTTATTATCCTTGTTTTAGTCCAAATTTCTGGATTATCACCGTATTAACTGATGGCTCAGGATGTCTTTCGTTAACTCGCGACGGCCAGAGGTCAAATGAAAATCTGACTGCGCCGCAAGTAGAAACGACTGCTACCTCTAGCTCTTTGGCTACTGGCCCGGTGCATTTATTGGGTCAAGTTGTTCCTACGGGCAATCTCACCGATGTGGAGGGGGGCGCCACCGTAAACGAGAAATCGACGGCAAAAAAGAAGAAAAAGAAAGACTTTCGGAAAGATAAAGAAAAAGAAACTACCCAACCCCTGAACACCACTGTTTCGTCTCCTCGAAGTAAAGATCATGCAAACTTAAGACTTGAAGCCGTCCTGGACGGACTGATAGATGGTGAGGAATATTTTTTGCTATCTGATGTTGTGCCACAACGTCATCATGCTTCGATGAGACGTCCAAATCTAAAGCTTTGCACTTAGACCTGAACGTTCTACCCACTCAGCGCCTAAGTTCTGACTCACTCTTCTCAACACTCTCATCATTTTCCCGAATCTGTTCTAGTATTGCGTCGACGGACTCTAGCGTAATGGAATCACATTCGCATTGTGCAAATAGGCACGCTTTGCAATGTCAAGAGACCCTTCTTCTATCATCCGCAACCCGTACTGTCAAAGCCACCGCTTTGATACTAACGGGTATCCTTGAGCTTCATATGAATGGGAATGAGGATGAGCACCATATCGGTAAAAGCATTGGTTCCCAACTTAATTTTCCTTCTTCCGGGACTACCTCTTCTATACCCGCTACTTCGGACCGCTCCAAGCGTGACTTCCGCTCCGAGGCTCGAGGAACTCGTTTCACCCGCTTTTCCCGGTCAATATCGACCTTGAGAGCATTCAATACTTTACTTTGTCATTTGCTCTCCGTCTGCGCTCCTATCTTGTCCTTGTCTTGTCGCTCAAAATCTCTCAGTTCGGACATGGTTTCAAAGAAGGCTAGCTCGAAACTACACTCAATATACGCGTCATCGCATAGCCCAAATCCTGACCTTTCCGCCAATAGCAGTCAAGCCTATCTTTTGTCCGAGGATCAACCCACCTTCCGCCACAAACCCGACGCTGGTCACCCTAAAAGTCAAACCCACAACAGTCTTCTTGACTTTGACAACCACCTAGAATCGGAGAAATTCGTCGATGCACTCACACTCAATATATTCAGTCCTATCATTCATTCGGTTTATCCTCTTTCTGAGCAACACCTCCGAGGTGTTTTCAGTACCGTCGCCACGTCCAAACCCACTCGTAAACCAGGGCCTGCTAGACCAAATGAGGCAGATAACGACCAAGCTCGAGCTGCTTTTCAGCAGTTCAAAGATATCAGAACAGACATCCTAGCATTCTTCAGGGATATACTTGAAAACTTGGTTTCGTCAAGTCCGGACAGATTATCATTCCCACTGCCCGCCTCAAACTGGGAGTCGACACTAACGGACCTCACTGATTACTTGTGTCTCCTAACAACTCGCGAAATAATCAAAATATATGACCCTAGTTCTTCTACCGCTCCCCCCGCCTCCACCTCAGTTCATGGCCAGGACATTCGTTCAAAGGTTCCTCCGCGTAACCCCACTAAGAATCTATTCGATCGGTCTAACACCTCCAAAACGTTCAGTACCAGTCATTCAAAAGATCCTCCTGGTCAATCCTTGAACAATTCCAATAGAATCGAGCCGACGGCTTACTCTGGGCGCCTTCCAACTCAAAAGACTGTTGGTACGAGAGTGAAAGTGAATAGGGTCGAGAAACCCGCCGTTCTCATCCCTGAAAATATAAAAATTCGGGACGCCGAGAGGAGCAATCCGCAACATATGGAAATGTGTACAGACGACAGACATATAAAACATATTATTAACAATGATGACCCTGTAGACTCTCACCAACGTCTACGGTCCTACCCACACGTCTATTCATTGCAGTCAAGGCAATTACACTCGGACCCCCTCGCGTTATCGGTTATGGGCAGTAACAATTTAACGGCCAGTCGAGACGTTGACATCGAGTCTTCTTTCCCGAGGAATGATTACCGTCGGACCGACTCCGTCTGTATGGAGGGGGGGCATGACAAGCCATGTGTATTGCCAGCGCCTCAGAAACATGGTCCCCACCGAATAGTTCAGGGTCTTGATGCAGCAAGACAGGAGCACTCTGGCGAGAACTCCGCTCAGGGCCCAGCGCCTTCTATGTCTCACTCCATGCTCAACATTGCAGAAGCTCGTGATACTAATCCGGCTTCATCTATTGGTATGAGCGGTTTGGGAACAAGCGCAGTCCATTGTCAAGGTGGTGTACCAGATGGGGGAGAGAAGATCCAGGTCCAAGCAGCTAGCCATGCTAGGGCGAAGGGGAACAACAGCAACGAAAGCAACACGAATCAAAATCAACGAAATAATTTTTCGGTAGACCACGGTGACAAGAATAGGACTCCGGGACGACAACGAGGCGAAGACGGGCACTCCGACACGAGGTCAACCAGAATACAAAGATTAGCGAGAAAGGAAGCAGTATGGTACCTTTGTGCGATGTTGCATGTCTTGATTGAAGTTGCGGAGAGTAGGGTGTGGAAAGAAAAAGAAAAAACCTCAAGTTCCCGCGAATTTTTGCAAGTTCTGAATCAAGTTGGAACCGAAACTCGGAAAGACAGAGGGGGATACGGAGATGAGGGTGGATACGGAAGTCTTAGAAACGAAGTTGAAGATGGAATATTGAGGTCGTGTGGAAGTAGTCGCGGTCGTGATATCGATGGATATGACGGGTGTTCCACCCGTGAATTTGATGGATACGGAGCTGGGTATGGATATGACAGACATCTTGACGGATATCAAGACGTATTTGGTAAAGATGGAATAGATGCAGAAGACGCAAGAGCCTCGAGGCCAAGCTTCGAGAAAAACGTGCACAGGAAATCAGGTTTTGCTCACAGTGATTATCAATCGGTTAGAGCTCGAAGCAGGGGATTCGAAGACGTCCGGGACAAGGAGGATAGTGGAAGTCGGAATAGGGTTCCTGATGATAGTCAAGACGCGACGGCAAGTTCAACGCGTGTTTGGGATCGAGGAGAAGGGGGTGGTCCCGGAGGTCAGTGTTTATTAAATTGCAATATTATTCTTCAAGCGAATGGTTACTTTTTCTATGAGAAAGCCGTCGTTCGGAGTGCCCAGTCATTTCCTCGTGTGATCGTTTCGTCCTCATTTCTTCGTTTCGATTCCCGCTTGGTGCAATTGAGCTATGTATATCGACATTTTCTGTCTCCTGTTCTTTTACGTTTCAGTGTTTTTGATTCTCGTGCCCTCAAATGTGGTCGCTTACTCCTCTTGATGTCTCAAAGCAGATTCCAACCTCCGCGATGCACTTGGTAGAGATGGAAAGAAAAAAGATTCCGGATCCCTTCTAAGGAAAGGAATGGTAGACGCGCTTTTGGGGCTGCTTGAACGAGGAAGGTCGACAGCGTCGTTCGCTTCAGACCCCACGTCAGGTTTAGCTTCAGCCCCACACTGCAGACATTGTTCGTGTTCGGGTTCGGGCTCAGGTGGCAGTGTGAGATGTAAATGTGGGGCAAGACGTGACGTGCCTGGCTTCTCTGGTACCTTTAGTGGGGGCGTGGAACACGAACAAGGTGAGTTTCTGGTTCATCGACAGTGATGTGGGGGATTTGGGAAGTCAGTCCTCGTTGAGCCCTCATACTCTGTTAAATTCTGTTCTTCGATGTTAATCTCCGCGCCTACGAAGCCTTTCAGCGAGAACTCGAAGAACTTAGTGTGTTCTCTTCATCTTCATCTTCATCTTCTTTCATTCTGTATGATTCCTGGATTTCATCGATTTAAATTCGAACCCTGTATTTCTTTTGATTATAAGACCCCCTCCCCTCCCAATCTCTGCTCCGTCCGAGGAGGAGAAGGGGATTTGGCTCTAAATCTCAATTTTACCTAGTTCAGCTGCCTACTTCGCCACTTGTTCCTATCTTTTCTTCGCTTTTTCCCTTCATCCCCCAAATAATTCCTATCACAGGAATACTATCTCTGCCACATCAATAACGTGGATTTGATGATCATTCAACACCGATCACGGCCGGCACTCTTTTCAGAGGTGTCCGCACCTTCCTCTCGCCACAAGGAGCTCTCATCCATTCATTTATTCGGACGTTCGAGCTCTATATTTATCTCCCGTTTTTAAATGTCTTTCTTTTTGAATATTTTCTTCAATGACTCTTGCCACATATACTGATAAGATAGCTTCTTGGACAACTCTCTTTCAATTTTGACAGATGGTCGTAAGGGAAATCCCACACCGAGTACCGTAACAGAATTCCAAAGTCAGGTTGAATGGAAGTCTCAAAGGACTCATTCCGAGGTTGGCGGAGGTGTTGGCAGCGGGATCAGGAATGACAATAAGTACTTCGGATGTGGGTTTGCTACGGGCCCGAGGCTTTATGATGGGATGGACAAGATAGAGCATGAAATGATTATGGCAGTTGTCGAGAGATGGTGGAGGTGTTTTCCTGACGAGTAAGCTTAACTGAATGAAATTGGAGTGGTGAACTGGGTGCCTGTCCGGTGTTAGTAATGCTCGCTCCTCGTTTGCCAACTTTCGAGGACGGTTTCTTGAAGGGTTGCGGTCGTACGCCTATAGCTGTCGAAATGACAGGCTCCTTGTTCACGTACGCTACATTACTACCCTGTACCTTATTATCTTCGAATGTCTGAACTTCCGAGCCCCGCTGGGGATGTTGAACTGTTTTTCGGTTTTCTGACAAATTTGAAAATAAACTCGACACTTGATTCTAGCGCTTCAGTGCCCTCCGTAGGGTCAGTGAAGTCTGTAGTTTGATTCGGATCTTTGGAACCCACCCTTCCCAGTATTGACACATTGTCAAATTATCTCCCGCTCTACCGAACGCCGCATCGTGCCGTGTAAAACTTAACTGGATACCCGCCGGTGGTAGGTTTTTTCCATCAACGTAAATTCTCTTACGCCACAGCTTAGACGCGTCCTGTCAGATATTTCTAAGGTTCTTCGCTCGCCTGCTTGTGTTCCGTTTCTGCTCTGGTCTGGTCGTCAAGCTTTCAAGACCGGCTAGTACCGTTAGATCGGGATTATGTACTTTGATTGGAAACGAGGTGCCTACTTTTGAAATCCCTATGCGAAGCTATGTAAATAGATTTGCATTTGAACGTCCGAACATCCGTCTCTCCGAGCCACCTGTCCCTCTCCCGAACAAAGAGCATTTGGCCGCGGCAGTGTTCTTTCCCGACTAGAACTAGCGTCGGTGGACTTTGCAAGTATATATCAATCTCAGTATGTTTATGTACATCTTTTCTATCTGAGGGGGAAATTCAGATCAAGGGTCAAAGCTGTGGATAACAAACGCTAAACGCTAAGTAACAGTTTACACCAGGGACAAATTTAACGAGAAGCTACTTTGAAGTTCCTAGTATACCGCCCGTTTGTCTGCTGAAAGTCTGTATAAATGAATTATTTACCATGTATGTATATAGTGCACGGCATCTTTTCGACACGGAACCAAACGTCGATCGAGGCACCGTTCTCTCTGTTTACGTAGTCATGTACTGGGACAGGTACTATGTACAAGTAGGTACTAGCGTCCAAACATTCATGACCGTCGCCTCGGACGTTGAGACGAGTTTCAATCCGCAAGCAGCGGGCAGGAGTAGAACAGGACTCCTGCTCGGAAAGTAAAGTATGTACATCAGTAAACAATCATAGTATCAGTCTTGGCTACTAATTCGGACACGAGTCTATGAGGCTACTTGAGGTTCTAGCACTTCGAGAAGACAAGTGTAGGTAACCCCGCAGATCATACCGTACGTGACCGTCTTGAGATGAGCACGTAACATATAGAAGAACTTGAGTTTCCGAGTGACCCGGGACGGGCCCGAGAGTCGTAGGAGAACGAAGAAAGAAAGACGGAGACTTCGAACGATGTATCGAGGGAGAAGGACTAAAATAGACTACGTATGACCCGAGGGTTGAAAAAATTTTCGGGAAACTTAATTAAGGACATAAAAATAGGGGTTAATTCATTTCGGAGAATGAGAGTGACCAATTTCCGGATTATCCGTGGGTGCACACGACAACTTGTGTCTATCATAACCTTCTCTCTTCGGGTTCAAATTGCCGATTCATCACTGCTATACAAATCCTTCGTACCCTAGAGAAGGGGTTCTTGAACTTTGCTAGACAGAGTTCTTCGAGGGTTACTTTTGGAAAACCGCCATAAATCCATTGATATTCTATATTCCGTTTCCTTATGTATTCTTCCATCAAAACATAGATTCTAGTACGTGTTTACAACACATGTTGAAACTGATCATATCTGTTGACCTGGGTCCAAGAAGTCTGTTTGCAGTGTTTGTTTCTCAATAGTCAAAATATGAAATCATACTATCGTCATAGATAGGGGTGATCATCGATCATCCTTGAGCGGGAGCGGAGGCATAACACGAAGCACCCCCGGTCTAATCTACGCGCATGGATATATACGTATACCTATCGTCTGATACTCTGGGCTTGATGCTTGACGGTCAACGAATCCCGATCCCGCACCTGCATGTCATCATAGCGGAGATGTTTTGAAAATTTTTGATCAAAACAATATGTGGACACGCTCGGGATGTGCGGGGCAACTACGTATGTCTGCGATTATATGGAGATGTATGTTGGAGAATCAATTAATCAATTAATTGACGGACGGCGAAAAGGCGAAAGAGTGTCTATCGGTCCACCGGGTATCTGGAAAGGCTCGGGAGGAAATTCGAATAGCAGCCCCCCGCACTCGCGTGCGGGTAGAGTTATCTAAGGTGGATTTCAAGTGGATATGTAGATATATGTAGGTGGATTTATGGAGAATCATTGTGGGATATGATACGTAGAAATGACTTCACTTGGGAGGCTAGCTGAAGGGCTGAGTACCAGTAGACTACAGACAAGGAAGCAGATAAAAGGACAGTAGTTCGATAATGTTCTACAAACTGTACGTGCGTGCATCTACAACCTTAACTTCTCTTCTGATGAGTTCGAGTTAACGTTCAAAAGTTGATCAAAACTTAAACTCAAGTACTATGTAAGTTAAGTAGGTGTCAAGTCGTACTTATTACTGAATACTACTTGAAGTTCCGAGTTCAATTCTCGAAATAAGCATACCACCTACCTGGCACCCATCTCTTTCCTTCTCCTTGCGCATTGGAATTCAAACCATACTGAATTTGAAATAGTGGCTTCGAACGAATCTCTCTTGAATTCTTTCAAGGAACGAGGCCACCCTCAGCGTCATACTTAATATTCGTCTACAATCTCTATCCAATCCATGTCCTAGTTACTACATTCTTCTAAATTGATCATGAAGTCTTTGAAAGTTCTAGAACTTGAAAACGAACGTTAAGGATAATTGGTCGTTTTCTTGATGTTCTACGATCATATGAGGCATAAATGCTTGCGGTGGCGTTTAAAGAAGAAGCAGATTCAATCGTCGACATCGTAGGTAGATTGTATGGAACATATTGACCGGATAGATCTACCTTCCAGAAAGGAAGGAAGGACTCCTAACCCAGCACTCAGGAATTTTATAGATCCAGCAACTGTACTTCGTCGTGTTGTGTGCGAGTCAAATTCTTGAATACTTATTGCACTATAGAACTTTCTCTGACAATGTACACATACCACTAGATACAATGCACTTATTTACTTACGCTCTGATGTCAAATTATTTGGCCTTCCTCAGTTGATATAACAGCTCTCTCGAAAGTCCCCCATTTCCTAGCTTCCTATTCCCTACTTCCTGTGAGTAAGCCTGCACCAAGTGGAGTGAGTACGCGGATATACCTTACACCTAGGCATAATTCCCTCCTGCCACTAGTAGATTGCTCCTACTTAGATGGATGGATAGATCTAGTATAGCAGTTCCTCCCGAATGGCGCAGTTAACGTTCATCCACAAGGTCCGAGTTCCAGTCCTCCTATGTGATATGTTGATTTCACAACTTGTTTTTTCCATGATCTTTTTTCCTCCGACCTTTCCTTTTGATTGATGAAACCATCGGAGCTCAGCCTGAGTATAGGTTTGTAGTAAAAAAAATCGCCGGACCTCTTTTTTTGACGAGATGTTATTGATATTGATAATCATAATCTTTTTTCAGTCCTCTGAGTGACTTTTAAGTTCTTCCACACAACTCTTCGTCTGGGCCCCGGATCGGATCTGTCTAAGTACTCCGAAATCTTATCCATGAATCCGCATGCAATGACTAGGCGTCAATTCATATACTAGTTTGATTCTAAAAGATCAAGAGTCCCGAAACGCCTTGTAGTAAGTACAAGAAGTACTTACTTTAATACTTACTCGGCCATCCGAAACCTCGTAGATTACGCATATAGGACTAGATTCGGGACCGTGTACAATGAACGGCGTTAAACCTTAGCACTATCTTGGACTTGAAACTTTGCAAGATCTACTAAGTGCTTACTTGACACTAGAGAGCAAACAGCAAATCTAGCTTATATCTATAGTACTTACAGACACTTAGCTCCGGTGCTAAGATTTCAAAAACAGCAAACATGATCATGAATGACGGTCCATGCACATCTATGGCGTGTTTGTGGGTTATTTGATCGACTGACGTTCGTATTTCCAAGGTACTTACTTTTAGTCTACCGTGTATACACAGCACGTATGCGGCGTGCACTCGTGGATAGACCGTTTTGGGTAGGTTGGAATACTACTGCTACTATTACTATTAATTAGGTGCTGTACAGAACTCTACTGGCATTTAGCACTTACCTATAGCTAGACCCACTCAAGCTCAGGCTGTCGATGGAGAGAGAGCTGAGAGAGATAAGGATAAAACATGATATTATGATGGATGGATGAGAGATGCTATACGTTGTAGCTATAGATAGCTAAAGTCGTAAGTCGTTATATCCAATAATTAAATATAACGTGCACTGTCCTCCCCCTTGATCCTGATGTATATACTACATCTTTTGTTGATGCTCCCCTCCCCTTGATGATGATACCTTTGATCCCCACTAGACTCAGACTGTAACAACACTGCCATCAATAAGCTACTCATATAAGCTGGCTCAGGACTAGTGCTTTGAGGCGCTTAGTACCGGTGGAGGTGTTTAGTTTTTGTTTCCCGGTCTTACTTACGTACACGGAGCTTTGACTTCTTTCTTCAGTTTGGTGATCGTTTCAAGTTCCCTAGTGCTGGATTGACCTATCCTAACCTAACCTATTCTATCCTATCCTATCCTACCTACCATCATTCCGGGCTCCTGTTCCAGTTTACCCATCCGAGGACCAGTATCTACAAGTACACTACTTACTTACTTACTTTGGTAGTGATAAGATAACTAGACGTCGACCTAGACCCTGTTATTTAGCTATAGACGCTCTACCACATGCGCAACTCGAGAAAGAATGATGTGTGTATGGAAGTTCTCCCGCCGGGTCCTTACATAGTACACGTACGTACGTATACCGACTGTATATGATAAGAAAAGAAAAGAATTCGAAGTAGTTAAGAACTTGAAAATGCAAGGTTCGAATCCTCTCCGGATCCCTGGCCTTTGTTAAGTATGTATACATACCTGTTCATTTTTGTTTTTTGCTAAATATTCGCGATCGAATGAAATGGAGAGAATTCGAAGCAAAGTCCAATTACTTTTTTTTTGTTTTTACCTTTTTCAAGAGTTTAACTCTTCCGAGTCTTCCAAAACAGATTCAAGCGCCTATATATGTAACTCCCCCAGCCTCTCCGGGCATCAAGCCAAATACCATGATCCATCATCGACATCACGGAGAGAGAAAAAAGCCATGGCCAGTGATATATCGATACCCCTTAAATATTAAAATAACTACGGTACGTACGTATAATAATGTATCATAGTAAACATATATATCAATCAACGGTTCTCTGTTCTCTGTTCTAAATACCAACATAGTACTTTCGAATTTCACGACGCCGCCGGGAAACTAAGTAGTTGTGGCGGGCCTGAAATTCTGAACAAAGGCCTAGGGTTGGCTCAAAAAAAGCGTTCTCCCGCATATGTATGCTTGTGTATCTATATGTATATGCAATGTATGTCTATGTATGTCTCTTGTGTCCTATAGTACTTAAGTCGAACTCTAAAACGTCTTTTGATCCGCGTCTAAGTACATATCCCATCCCATGTCGTAACCAAAAAAAAATGTATTACTTATTACTTATACGTATCTAGCTCAAAGAAGTGTTTGAACGTCGATAACTTGATCCCGGATGGTGTTGTTTTGGTTTTTTATTTGATGTTGATGTGTGTGTATCAAATTAATTATAGATGATTTACTGATGCTGATGGTGGGTGTGGTGTGGTGGGTTTGGTTGGGTGCGGATGAGGATCCTTCTTTTGGTACCGGTGTTACATATACGTATTAGATTGAGGCGGTTCGAAAGTGGGTCGGGGCCCCGGTGGGGAGTCCCATCATCATCATCATCAGGATCAGGGAGAGATTAATTGGGCGGTGTTATGTGTTAGGTGTAGGGAGTAAGAGAAAGAGAAAGAGCGCTCAGGGAGAAGAAGGAGGGGGAGGGAGGGGTGAAGATAAGGGATAGGGTCTGAGAGAGATAAGGATGAGAGTCTAGAGAGGCAGTGGAGGGAGAAAAGGAGGGAGGGAGGGAGGGGAGAGGAAAGAATAAGGGTGTTACGGGGAGAGAGAGGGAGGGGGAGTAAGGAGGAGGAGGGAGAGAGGGTGGGTTAGGTGTATAGGAGGTAGAAGGAGGAAGGAGGAAGAAGGAGGGAAGAGGGAAAGGAGAAAGGAGAGGAGGGGATAGATAACAGCTTGACAACACGAGTTGTTGATGGATAGAGAAAACACACAGACAGAGATTCCGGGAAACAGACAGACAGACAGAGATGGAGACAAGGGTGACAGCCATATAACACACGAGGCTGGAGAGTCGGAGGCGAGGAGCTTGAAGGGTGTATAAAAAGTACACAGAAAAGAAAAAGAAAAAGAAAAAGGGGAAAAGTCAAAAAAAAAAAAAACGTTGCAGAAAAGTACTTACTTACTTAGTTGTATTGGGCAATGGGCAAGAGAAAAAAGATCCCCATCCGTCCGTCTCTGCTGACACGCCACTTGAAGAGTGCCATCACCCCGAGTTGTATATGCATATGTTACTGTATGTATAGATCTGCTTTGCAACGAAAGAAGTAACAAAAAGACGTGGTTAACTTTTTTCTTCTTTCCAAGGACGTACGTCTTGGAAGATCTTATTGAGGTGTGTGTGGCTCATGGATGGATGATGATGATGTTGTTCGTGCCTGGGGGTCTAGTCTTCGGATGTTTGATTTTTTGGGTCTCGTGAGGCATTATGAAGCATTAAGGGGATCTTGGGGTGTTGGAGACTTGAGGTTATAGGGTTACAAAAAAAATTTTACGTTCAATCAGACGTGTAGGTATACATTGCCATTGGTTAGCTTGTTGGATGTGCGCAGGGGTAGGGAGGGGAAAGAGGCAAGTCCGAGACGGAGTGTCGAGCAAAGAACGGGGATTGGTCATACGTGTATGTAAACAGCCAATGCATGTGTATACTTCCCAGTTGAATGGGGAGTAGCAATCATAATTTCTCGTTTACGATTGGCTAACTCTCGATTATAAGCAAAAGTCGACCTGATCGGAAGGGAAGGGGCAAAAGAGAGGGCCTTTCAGAGAGGCTGAATGGTATAGCGCTAAAAAAAAAAAGTTGGGAGAAAGAGGGTTGGATGGAGATTAGATTGCTTGGTATAACGGAGAGATCCGAGTTTTTGCGCCCAGGGAGATCAAAAGAAATTGCGCGGAAAACTAGAAGGAGCGATTTGAGCGGGTTGGAGCACGTGGAGAGGGAAAAAAGGAAACTTCCTGTCAAAAAACTTGTCGAACCTGGATTATTTTTCCGGCCCTGCGAAGGAAACAAGGACAAATAGAGACGGACGGGGCGGTTGGTGGAGATGTTGGTCCGGAGGGGGGTGTCTGAAAGAAAAACAAAGCCGCCGAATCCGCATGGCTGCCAGTGCACACCGTTGGTTTTTTGCATTTATTATAGGCGGAAGTTAGCGACCGATAGTGTTGCATATGGACACGGTTCCCTGGGCAAGTGGATTAAGCGGAAAGAGGGACACATTCCGGGTGTGTGAGAGATGCACAGTTCCGATTGTGCACATACTTTGTGGATGAGCATGAGCTCAGAGTCAGCGGACAATGGGCACACACGTCCGGGGTAATGACGGACTTGGTGAGGAGTGTTGGAGGGACTACCATAACTGGACGTGGTCCTCGGATAAACAAACACAGGCATACAAATAACGTATACGTGTGCAGGAAAGAGACCGACCGCGTTCTCCGATCTGAGATCTGAGATCTAGGGATCGTGTTCTGGTTGGGATTGGGTTTGATATAAATGGGCGGAAAAGAGAAACGATGGGATGTTGTTGCCATGTCTTCTGGATCAGACACCGCCAGCGTCCTTTCTGCTCAATCTACTGCATCGTCGTCGTCGTTGTCGTCGCCGGCGCTGACAGTCCCTCCACTCCTGACCGCCCCGGAACACCTGGTCCCGCTCCGGTCCAATGAGCACCTTGCTGTCCTCATGCCCAAACGTCTTTGGAAGGTACGTATCCGACGCGTCTTTTCACTCCACCCACAATCCAACTAACTAACGATCTTTTCTAGTCCGACTCGCTAGCTTCTGTCTGCGACTCGTTCTACTGCCCAACCCGTTTCTCCCTCCTCGAGCGCCGTCACCACTGCCGCAAATGTGGTGGTATCTTTTGTCACGCCTGCTCCTCCCACACCACTCCTCTCCTCGACACCTCCAGTTTACCCTTCTTACATCCCCCGAGGAACGTTCCCATCGCCAAATACGCGTCCCCGAATTCCCCCGTCGTCATTTCTCGCGTGTGTGACGACTGCTGGGATCAACTCCACGGATGCCCCAGCACACCGCGTACCCCTGAGCTAACGAGCGTGTTGCCTATAAGCGTAGCAGGCACTCGCTCGAGACCTCTCTCTCCCTTCGCTTCAGCTTCCTCCTCTCCCTCTTCTTCGTCACCCAACACTCCTCCCAACGATGCCCTGGGTCTCGTCGTCTCTCCCCATCTCGAACACCAGCGCCAACACCACCACCACCACCATTCCAATCAAACTTCCTTCCCTTCCTCTTCATCATCATCACATTCACGCGCCCCATCAAAAGACGGATCGTTGAACCGTTCACTCTCTCGGTCATCTGGGAAACGGTCTTCGAACCCGGATCTCCGAAGACGCGTTACTGTCTTGCGAAGTGCCGCCGCTACTACTACTACTACTACTACTACCTCTCCTACCTGTCCCAACTCATCTTCTCCTCATTTACCCCCTTCCACCGGAGAACGTTCTTACGGTGAACTCGATTCATACCCCCTTCGTCGCTCCTCTGTGCTTTGCAAAGCTTCAGGAGGCGGACGTTGGGAACCCAAACAATCCACTGTATTAGACGGGTATCGCGTGCCTGTCTTGGGAGGCAAAGCCCCCTTTGAGGTAGAGATGGAGAGACAGATGGAGGAGGAGAGGAGAAGGAGAGAGAATCCTGTCATCAGAGATGGAGAGTTCCAACTGAGGTTTTTGTCGAACCGGTTGGTGAGAGAGGAGGATGAGGAGGTGTTTGAGGCTGGGAATGGTGGTAAAGTGCAGAGGAGTTATTCGTTATCCACATTTTAGATTTCTCGATTGAGCGGTTTTTTGCCAGCCCTCGAGTATCGACTACCTCGACATCTCTCCCCCCCACCCATACCTTTTGCAAGCCCATATTGTTATTGATGTATATTTTTCTTTTCTCGTCTCTGTGTTCCGAGGAGGCACTCCCCTTGTCTTTTGCCTCATCCATCCATCATCATCTCTCGTGTTTTTTTTTTGTTATTGATATCCTATCACCTCCTATGATACACACATGTACTACCATCCATCAATCTGTTTCCCCCTTCAAATAATTCGTTCTCAACACACACTCTCAACCCCCTCAACACCCCTCCTCTCCCTCTTCCTCAAGCACCGCTCTTGTTCGTTCGCTTCTTGCTTCTGCTGTCTATACTTTCTTATACCCCATCCCTCCGTCTGTGAATCGTTCGCTTTCGTTCGTTTCTTCTTCCATTCGTTTTCTCTGTCGTTCTTTTTTCTTTCGATTTGCTTGCGTCACCTTCTGGCTCTTCTTCTGCCCTCTGCACTCGCGCTGCCTCCTTTGCCGTCCCCCCCTCCCCCCCCCCCCCCACATCCATACCTTAACTTCCCCCCTCCCCTTTGGTTGTTGTAAACCTTTCCCTCCTGCTAACTTTTCATATGCTACCAATTCCTCTTTTTTGTATCCCCTTACATCCCACCGCTTTATTCTACGCTACGCCTCCTTATGCTTTCTTGCATAGTACCTTGTCTGTTCCTCTTCCTCTCTCTCCCTCTATCGTCTCTCTCTCTCTCCTCAGAGTCCTCTTATACTGCTATGTTCTACTAGATCCCCTTTTTTCGTTCTTATAGATAAATAATACGCGTTATGATAAGAAGTAAAGTAATTTTTTTGCTTGGCTTTTTTGTAGGAGAGGGGGTAGAATTAGTCTGTTGTTGTCCGTTGTCGCTATTGTTGTTGTTGTTGTTGTTGTTGTTTGGGAATGTGAATGATATTTTGCATTTTTATGTTTTGAATAATTTGTTGGTTTTGAACGAAGAGTGACTTTGCTTGGTTGAAGAGAAAAGATCAGTAAAAAAAAATACGGTGCCATGTGTACACGAGTAATGTCTTGTGCCTCACGCAAAACCCTTTTTCCTCGATCATTTTCCTAGGCCTTGCGACAAGTTTTTTTTTGTTTCCGTGTCTTTTCTTTCCTTCTTTCAAATTCTTCTCTGTTTCCAGTTTTTGGCCATGGTTTCAGAAATGATCATGAAGGGCTCTTAAGCTTCCGACGTAGAGCTCGTTTCTAGAGTTCCAAGTTTTAACACCCCCCCTTCTGGAGAGAGATCGACCTGGCCACATGTGCACGTGTTGACGATCATCATTGAGCGCATTGAGTGTTCTATAACACGTCTACGACGGTACATGTTCACAACGAACAACGATTGGTACCAGATATGAATCGGTACTATGCATGTACAGACAGTACCACAGAGAGAGCTCGAGAGCTCGAGAGAAGGGGACATTCTAGTATGTGCCCCGGGCCTAGACTTTTGAATCTAAACATGCGCATTGCGCAAGAGACTTGATCAGGGACTTGGAGGAGCTACATGTACAGTCGGCACCGCAGTAGATCTCTTAGGACTTGCTTGGATCATAAGGCCTAAAGGCCTAAGGATAGGCTCAGAGTATGCGCATGCATGATCTGATGATCATCATTGGATCATTGGATCAGAATTTTAACAACGCCTATAAACTTGAAACTAAAGGCCTTCTGGATCCTCAAGACTTCTTAGCTTGGAAGGTTGAGTGCTAACTAGTAACCTTAAGTACATGTATGAATGAGATTGACCCTTGTCAGTTGCTTTGAATTCTTTAATTCGAAGTAGATTCTGGGGCCTGGTAGTCATGGCGCACGACGCACGACGCAGCTTCGAGTTCTTGGGGGGTATAGCACTACTCTGTAAGGTAATGTTAAGATTGACTACTAGACTACCTACATACTTAAGTAAGTAGTATACAGAACGTCGTATAAACCTAATTAGAATTTTTGGAATCCATTTCCGAGCAACCCGAGGATTGAACGTTGAACACTTAACTCGAAGTTTAACCAAGTACTTCCATACGTACGATTTATCGATCGAGGTGAGCAAGTTGCATATGGGTTTTCTCTTACTTGCATGTGGGATGTACATGTAAGTACTCGTATGATTGATTTATCGATAATTGCATTAAATAAAACGCATCAACTATTTCGATTTTCGTTAGTCGACCAATGATAATCTCTCCAACACCCGGTCAGTGATCCGTTGTTCTCAAAAGACTTTGTTCCAGCCTTTCAAAGTCCACTCTCTATTTTTCTTCGAAGGTTTCTCGTTTTGCAATTTCGGGGACGATGGCCTCGGTTTCCTTTTTTTTTCCCCTCGCTCGGATCCGAGTCCCGTTGGCTTGTACAAGGTCAGAGTGGAGAGTGATTATTGACTAAGATCTCTTAAAAGGCCCCAGTTGGCCATTGGCTCGATGGCCTTGACAGTCGGTTTGGAGAAATTCCCGATCGATGATGCGTACGTACGTGAGTCGTTAGTTTATGTTTAGAAAATCAAAAGGAAGGCGAAAGAGAAAAAGGGACAAGTTACGCCTCACTATCATGCCATATTACAGTGTACTACGTTAACGTATACGAGAAGTAATAAACTTTTTGAGATGCGCGCGATGTTCCGCTCAAACTTTTTTTAGTTTTAGATAAATCCTTTTAGGACCCCCCCTGCAGAGTACTAGCACTAAGTACGCTCGAAAGTTTGATGTTAATCTAATAAGAAGATTAATCGACTCTCAGCTATCAGCGGCATCAGTTTAAAATGAGAACTAGAATCTTCTCGTTAAGTCGGATCATAGACACATAAGAGGTCTAACGAGCAAGTGAGTCCGTATTAACTAGTCACTCTAGATGTACAAGAAAAGACTAGTAGTCGGCCCTCTCGGTCTCTCGGGCTCCAGTCCGTCTGCAGCATAAGTACATAGTTAGTTACTTGCACAGCAGGATCCCAGGTCGGAAACATGCCCTTCATTAATATCTTCTCCGCAGCCTTGCCGTTGGGCAATATGTACATATGCATATACTTAACTTTACTCAAGTTTACAGCCATGTAGGAGTCAGAAATTGGAACCGCAAATTGAAGCAGTGACTCTACTTTATGAAAAAATCGATAGTTCTTGAACTTTCTCTATGTTCCGAGATCCAGATTCCGTAATATTCAGGTTTTTAGCCATGAAACTTTCAAATTTTTTGTGGACGCGTTAGACACATCCCACTGTGGATCCCATTCAAAGGTCTTAGCCTTTAGATACTTACCACGGGAAATGAGTTTGCAGTAGTAACTCCTTCCAAATTTGCGGACACGTAGACACATCCCCACCGTGAATCCCATTCAAAGGTCTTAGCCTTTATTGAAGTTTAGGTACCACGGGAAATGAGTCTCCCCTTCCAAATCCCGATGTTTTTCCAACCGACATCGGTCGCAAAGTCTTAAAGTTCCCTTCATATTGACAAATACGAAGCAAGTCAATGTGGATGCGGGTGTAAGAAGGGCAAAGAAACCGAAAAAAGGTTGGCTCGTGATTTTCTCCGGCATCCGGGTGTATAGATGCCGAATATATCCGTGCCTCTCTTTATTACTAATGCCGAGCTATTAGTGCCGGGTGCCGATGAGTCGGACTATCGGTGTTTGCCGATTACCGACTCCCGACCAAGAGAGGCTCTGCTTGGAGGGGGGGAGTAGGATCGAGTCGGACTAGACGGACTAGACGGACCATCAACTAAACAAAATTTGGAGATTTTCAAATCGTCGTCCGCTCCGACCGAGATTTTGTAGGTAACGTTGCTGAAATGCCTGGTTCGTTTGAATTCGTTGAAAGAATTTCTCACCGTCGTAACGCAGACTTGTGGGTCGTTTGAGAAATTGGAGCAACTAAGTAAAATAATTGATTGCTGATGATAGTCGTATGGTGATTTGATGCGATGGCGTGTTATGGATATGAGGAGGAGACTGATATTGGAGCGAGAAACTGTAAATCAAATCATGTTTCGACGCCCGTCGTTTAAGTAGTTAACATGTAAATTCAACATAAGTAGAGGGACCGGGATGTCCGGTATCGAGTGAGTCTCCGAGCAACTATCTTTGAATCCGACTACGCACATATAAATCTATTGGAATTTGTATGATGGACTAAATACATGGCTACTGCAATGCAGCTGTACAGGTATGTAAAGGACCATAACAAGAAATATGATGCCAATTGGAAAGTTGATAACTTGGAACTTCTGGGGACACATTAATTTTTTGATTTCTTTTCTTCTTCCGTCTTCCGTCTTCCTTCGTTCTTTCCTTACCTCCGCTTGTTGTGCTTCCTTGGTCTCCTTCCACTCCGGAGAAATGATGATCATGACGGTGTAAATTAACCCGGTCTCTTTTATTCTCGTCCCCTCGTACGACTTCGAGCTTCGAACAGGTACTGAGGTAGTTTTTTTTGAAACTCAGACTCTATTTCCTTGTCTTCTTGATCTTCTCAAGTAAAACAAACCCCCTTTCGACAACTCCGTGCCCCCCGACTCTCCCGGACACTTATGTATGACTTTCTAATCTCAATCAGCGGAGGTAGAAGCCTTCGGCGGTTTCTTCGAAGACGCGTGATTGCAGAATTATGTATGGATCCATACAGAATAGAACAGAATCAAATAAAACAGATACATACAACGGCATAGAATAAGTACATACCATCGAGAAGTTCAATAGAACGTCTAGCTAGCGGTTACGTCGATATGTCTCTCGTTTCGTCTCGGTTCATATGTGGAGGTTTCTTCCGCTTCATACATAGCCTCATAGCCTCGTGCAGCGTTTGGTTTCTCCCTAAGTATACATACATGCATCTACCTAGTATCCATCTGTCATAGAAATTGATAGACATTTAGGTGCTGATAGCTTCGAGTACGTACATTCTTGAGGATTCTTCGAACGTCTGATAAGTACGGGTGCGAATCTGTGCGAATGTCAAACAGTGAGTAATGTACTTAACTTTCGAGGCCCTCCCTTCCCGCCTAATCCTCACTCGAGTTCGTAAACCAATACATTTTGTATGTGTAAATTTTATATTGCAGCAAGTTCCTCCCGGACTTCTAAAGACCAAGACTGATATGATATAATGACGGAATTGGGATAATTTGATCTTACGGACACCAGAGGGAGGAGAATCGGAACCCTTCATATATTAGTAGGGATTGTGTGGAGTGAGTGCCACCACCGAGTAATGGCAAAAGGCTCAGGCAAAACAAAGACTCGAAACTCGCTCAAGGCCAAAGGATCCCGAATCACTGATGTGAAGGAGAAATTTCAGGCTGCACCCAGTCCAGTCCAGGCTGCGCCACAGCATATGGATAATATCAATTTTATTACTTATTCCCAATCGATTCTATCTTTCCCTCAAAAATAACATTAAGAGAAGAAAAAGAACATTCGAACAAGATAAAAAAAGAATATCCTCCAAAATGACATGAAGCAGGGTTGCAAAGATAGTGGTAGCAGCGACGGTAGGGATTTCCAACGATATTATACACAGCTGCCACTACTAATCGAAATCTCCAATGAATATGAGTGTGGCGCAGCGTAATCGGGTGCCGCTCTGACGGCGGCAGGGGGGTTATTTCGGTAAATTGTCATCAATCTTCAGTCTTCGAGCTTTCAGTTTGATGTTTTGCATCCGTGACTTGTTCCTATATGAAATTCAGATTTCAGGAGGTTTCAGGCTCCTTCAACACCTCAAGGTTCTGGATGAAATTATTGTGATTTATATGCGCAGATCCTCAAAAGAAACGATAAGTACGTACAAAACCGGCGTCCGCTGACAACCATCTAGGTGATTTTCTATCGCGCGACTCGCATGCATCCGATATTGCGCATGCAATTCCGACATGTGCCAAAGGACCTGATACTCATACATCCGCATACACATCCGCATACACATGTACGTATATCCGTCTGTGGATGTACTTTGATGCTTGTACACGATCCAGGCACTGTTTTATCATTTGTTCTTTCCCATTCCTTTGCATGTTATTCCAAGCTTAAATGCTCATAGGCGCGAGAATGATATTCGTCAAGCAATAACAACTTCGGATTCTGAAAGATATATTCCCAGAGAGGAGGGGCGGGAAGTATGTCCGAGGACTCGTAGACTGTTTTGAATATGTTTACATGTCCTCTGTCTCGATGTTACTAGTTTACTGACTGCTACTGAGTATCTTTCATAGCCCGGGTCTAAACCAAAATTGTCAAAGTAACACTTTAGCTTCGACTTCAGGGCCAAGCTTCAATACGGTCTGTCTGGGTGAATTTCATTGGTTGCTGAGTGATCCGTGTGTCCAATGGCTGGAATCCACGGGTGTAAGTGTTCACTTACTAGGGTACATAAGGTATCAAGTGAATATTATTACCCTGGCAGATTCCCAAGACTAGAATACTGGCCATTGACCTATAGGAGAGAAAGCCTCGTTTGTCGGATTGACCACTAGTAGGTCGAAGGACGGAAATTAACTGAGAGATGAATACACGAATGAATCACGACCCTTTGCCACCAAACCCAAGCTTGAATCGAATTGAAAACGATTGAAGAAACAGTTAATACATGTATTATTGATTCTAAAGGAGCTCACCTAGCCAATGGTTGTAACACACTACATGATTGGTACTTGGTTATAGTTATAGCTTAACTGGCGATCAGAAGGTGGCATGATTATTGGAAGCGTGCTATCACAAACTCAGAAGAGATCCGAATTCAATTTTATTGGTGCAAAGCCACTTTCTCAATTTCTACGCCGCACTGACGCGGGTATCATGGCCAAAAGCCCCTCCAGGCTCACTCACCCAGACACAAAAATGTACGTACATCGTATAAGTAGTAAGTAGATACATTTAAATAATACAGTTTTTCTTACAGGTCTTGGCCGTGGACTTCTTTTTTATCAGATACAGTTATCCGCAACTCAATGCTGCGTAAGTATATACAAGTATGCCATGCGAGAAAGAGAAATCTCACTGGAGCAAGCCTCTCAGATTACTACCCCCGCGGTTATACATACACACTGTTTAGTTCGAACACATAATACCGCTCGTGAATCTGATGTTCCTGACCACAGGCATCAACGTATATAATTTCTAGCAGCGGGCTCGCACGTCTTTCAAAAAAAATATTGAGTGCTGATCAGTAGTAAGTACGTGGTCCTTTTACCTCCTTTTACCCGAATGTCTACCTACCCGGGGGAGAAGCTTGACATTGTAAATAAGCTTGATCACGGAACGTACGTACTTTGGACGGCATGCATATACTACTGTACGTAACCAGATATGTAGTATGCTCGCATTCTGAACGGTGTATACATACCGGGGAATTCATTAAAGAACATACGACCTAAAACTGGCGAGTAAAGCCAGCAAATAACACGGGCCGCCATTGATAGACCTGGCCGCGTGTCCGAGTACTTACTGATAGTAATAACCAGACATGTCTGAAAATTCTATGTACTATTTGACCATATATAGTCACATAGGCGACTTCAAAGTACGGAACAAGTTGGGGGAAGAGGGGGGAAGGTGTTTCTCGGTTATCCACCGTCAAGTTAGATTCAGATGTTGTATTACATACGTGGCTCTATACAATATAAAGGTCGAGATCAGAAGGTATGATATAGAGTCCGTTCATATCAGCCGGTAAGCATTGAAGTCAGACAAGACCATAGTCTGAGCCTGAGCTTTTGGGAAGCTCCCGGACTCAGTGAATCTGTTCATGTTGTATGTTTCCTACTTTTTCCGACCCGGACCTGTGGGTCTGGTAGGGATGTATAAAAGTAAACCTGTAAGTCGAAATCCATATGGAAGAGGGGCAGAGGAAACCAATCAAGATTCAAGAATCCTATCAGCGATCACTAAGAAAATCTTTAATTAAGAACAATACATTTAACATCTTCTACATCGCTAAACAGTCTTGCCAAAGTCCACTCTTTGATGCATATAAAGGCTTATTTCCCCACACTAGTGACAGCGAAGCATGAAGCAGTCAAGGACCCCAAGATATCTTGGAGAAAGACAACAATGTTGGAGAATTTGTCCGAAATTTCTTCCTGAATTCCCCCGCAAGGTCTTCAAGGGCCGAAATCGACAGCGGTCAGAAAACTGCTTTGATCAATTAATCCAGCTCTAATCGTTAATGTTGCATGATTTAATCCGAGTCTAAACCTGAGAGGCACCTTCAGAACCCAAGTGGTCAGTACTGTATTCTTGTATACGTGTTGGTGTTTCGAATATTCGTTCCTTTCTTTCACTCTAAAAAAAAGTCCACTTTGTCCTAATATAAGGATGTTAAAAATGTTATCACCACTTGGGTCTTGAATGTTGAACTTTGAACTTTGAACACGATCACAAGTTCAATTTGCGCAGTCAGCAACAAGTCGGTATCTGTAAAGTCTTTTTGGAAATCTGCATACATGACTGGAGTCACAGCGGACATACCTACGGATATATCGGTCCTTTGAACCCGGAGTCGGTCAGAGGGGGGAGGAATCGGGATGGACTAACATCTTGGCATCACCTTTCTCCCTGCCAGATCATCAAATACCAGACACGTACCTGACCAGAAACCCAAAACAAAGGAAGAACAGACACCAGCCAAACGCAAAGATTGGAGGAGTGGAGAGAACCATTAACAAGCCCACAACTGGGTGAACTTGGGATAGAATTATCGATGTATATACTTAAAGATCGCCGTAAAACAAAGCATCTAGAATCTCTACCTACGCCTTCATGCCTTGAGCACCTCTTTCCCCTGCTGTTCACGCACCCCTTGGTTTTGACCCTGAAGCACATACCGCTTCCTACCCTTGAGATCCTCATACGGGTCCCATTTCGGTGGCAACCCATACCTCGGCTCTTTCTTGCCAAAGAATACTTCGTGTATTGATCCAACGCTCTCGTCCCACACCTCTCTGAACATGTGTACACCCCCTCCTCCAAACATTCCACTCCTTCTTTCCACTCCTTCCCCTTCAACTTCAGCTTCACCCTCCTTTGCTTTCAGCCTGTAGTTCCCATTAAGCATAAGCCCCCACTCCTTACAAAACGCTCTGACATCGAACCCAAGCCTCTTCGAATCAGGCATGACCGGAATATCGAGGTACTTTGAAGTCGTTATCAACTCTTTTTCTTTCCCCTTCTCCTTACCATCCACCTTGACAAGTTTCTCAACCTCCTTCCTCGCTTCCCACTCTACATTCCTCGAATATCCTCTCACCTCATCCTTCGGAGGCTGCTGCACCAAAAGGATCGTATACCGATGGTACTTTGTCCCCTGCTGCGGATGAGGGGGAATATACCTCGTGTGGTTGTTGATTCCTTTCAGCGGACCTGTCGACATCAAAGAGGACGAGGTAAGAGCGCTAATAGGAATATTCGGTTGGAGCCAGTGAAGGTAAGTCGTGAAAGATTTTTGTTCAGGATCGGGAACATCCGGGTCAATCATGAGGAGGGTGTAAAGACGAGTGTCAAGGTGGTAGGCATGAGGGAAGAGGGTCGGGGGCTTGAGGGTCTGAGAGAAAAATAGAAATGTAAACGATAGGTACAAACGTTAACGGAGACGGTGTAAAGGGTGTGGACGTACCTGATGAGGCAAAACAAATTTGCCGGGTTCGGTCAAGAGAACTCTCTTCCTAGACCTCAACAAACGCGAAGAGGGGAGGAAGACAGTCACGTCAAGGTCGACGGTTGGGTGGATTGCAGGTAGGATATCGGGAACAACGTTCATTTGATAAACACGCTCCATCTGTAGAAAAAGAAAAATTGTATCAGCACCAGAGAATGTGAAAGGTGCGGTGAAAATGACAGACCAAGAGGTCAAGCTTGCCATCCTGTCTCCAGCGTTGCTCGACGAGGTGGCGGTGGGAAGGTTTGCGCATGTCGGCTGTCAATAGAATACCATTAGAAAATGATCAGACATAGGGTGAAGCAGAAAAAACTAACCCATGGCATTCGAAATCTCCCATCTAACTTTGGGTAAGTTTATTTCGCTCTGCACCTCCAAAATGTTCAACTTTTCCCTCAGACCCTCCAATTTTTTCTCTGCCTTGTCCACCTCAACTTTGGCATTCCACACCTTTTCGTTGACGATTTCCCTCTTCGTAACCTCTAATCCGTCTGCTCCTACGACCTTGACCTCCTTCACATTTTCCTTAGCACTGATATTTTCTTTCGTCTCGGCATCCCTCAAAACTTTCCTCTTTTCCTCCAGCACCTTCCCTATATGACCTATTTGGTCTCTCAACTCTCTCGCCTCTTCTTTCAGCATTCTGGAATCCTTGTTAATGACTCTCAGCGCCTCATCATACGCAGGTAACACCCCTTCTGCTAAGGGTCTATTCCACTTCCTAGGATTCTCGAGCGAGATATCCGCTCTCTTTTTAGGCAACATCCTCAACCTCCTTCTAATGGCCTTGACCTTTTTCCTGCTAGGTCTCTTGCCCTCGGCAACAGCGGCATAGAACCTTTTTGTTTTGTTTGGACGAGGTTTTTGGGAGCGAAGGAGTTTGGAACGAACGTTACGGGGTAGAGCCGGTCGTTTGGATGGATGGAGAGTCGGCGAGAGAAGAGTTGTCGGTTTTTCGGAGGAGGAAGCGAGAGGTTTGGGCAACGTGTCTTGTTTGCGTTGAACGGGACTGAGAATAGAGGGCGTCAAGAGACGACTAGGCCCGTGATGTTTTAGAGAAACATTGGGGTTAGGAAGGTCGGAAACAGGAGTGTTGGGTGTCGTTGATGACGTTGAGCTGGCGCGAGCGAAACTAGCATTTCGAGCCACAGCTTGAAGCTGTCGAAGTTGAAGTCGGCGAAGGCCCAGCATCTACAAAATCATTAGAACAAAGAAGATAAGAATGAAAGAAAGAGAGAGAGCGCACCACGTCGACAACAACGTTCACCGTGTCCACCAAAAAAATTCAGACACCGACGACGCGATATTTGTTCTTGTTGTCCAGCACCTTTCACTTTCACTTCCACCTCCTCCAACCTATACTTACAACGATAATTACTGACCGACCGAAAGCACATCCCTCCCGGCACGATGAAGAACAAGCCCCGAAATTGTCTGCGGAGACAAAAAACATAACTCTTCTAGAATGTCTTGATCTCTTGGATTTTTCTGACCATCGCCATTCATCTTTAGAACAGCCCAAACTCATACCCGTATTCCGGCTTATGGTCCGGTCCTCCCTTCAAGATAACAATCATTCTGCTCACTAAGTCCCCACCTCCTTCTCAATCTATCCTTCGAATTTTCATTCGTTTCCGGGGTATCTTCGACAGAACCCGCAATCACCTGCTATGGCTAGTGGCTGATTTGAAGTTATTTATTGCGTCAAAAGGGTCCAAGGTTCCAAATTACTTCTTCGAAGAATGCCAAAGATAGGAAGATTCAATCAACGTAGAAGCCCCTCGAACAACGACTGTAAAAACCTCCGAACGGCCTCGAGCTCTTCCTCTCTATTTCCCCAGATTCTGATGACACACTCAAATACGCTGTTCTGTTAAAAAATCATACGCATGTGTGTGTACGCGCAGTTTTTGCTATCACAATTTCCTGCGAAAGAACGACTTGTCATTCTCACATTAAAGAGCTTCTCCCCGGATCTTGGGCTCTGCTTGTCAACTCCTTGTGACAATCAGGTTCTGTGAACACACTTATGAACGTCAAACCAGAAAGAAGGTTAAACGGAGAACTTCGATATGAAAACCACTCAAGTTCAAACTATAGCTTGAACAAAGTTCTTTTGACGTCAATGATTTTTCATTGAAAACGACGACAGCCGTCTAGAACGCCCGGTCTTGTGGTCCTAACTCAATATGCATATGCAATGCATACATGCAAAAATCAGTTTCTAATTCAATAATCAATTATTCAATTCTCAAGACCAAATGAAAACCCATTGTACATATACATAACCGCGCGCACTCTTCTAAGGTAAATCAAAAACCAGTTTACACTATCCAAGGGTCCAAGGACCACTATACACAACATACTCCTCTCTCTAAGCTCTTCTCAAAATCTTCAAATCTACGTGAGTTATTTCCTCTGCGCTCGGAGGTTGTATGTAATTGTGAACTTTACATACCTACACTTACCGTTTAACCGTCCTCCTTGTCCAAATTGATACCTCTTAGAGAGCTGAAGCAAACCAAGTCTAAATTCAATCAATGCGGAGGTCTCAGCCAATGTGGTCAATATATCGCAACCGCGGCCATCATCGACACGTAAATATTCACCAATGTCCGTTGACCATGATTGGCTCCAGCCTTGGGATTTCTTCTAATACTCGTTTTCCCTTCCCGGAAGGACCAAGTTCCACTTACTCTTCTGAATTCACCATGTTTTCATGTTTCGATCTTATTTCCATAGGTTTTCCGAGTCTGGGCGGGTATATCCATTAATATTCAAGTCACATTCCTGACTCCGAATCGATATCTCATTACATCCTCTCCATTATTGATTTGAAGTCGACACACACCATTAGACCTTTCCATACCCAAATCCAGCAGCTTACAGACCTCAGATCGGCTTTCAAGTTCTCGAAGCTTGCCCATATTGCCTCCAGACTTGGCCGCCGATACTGTGTACCTTGAGTAAGTACCATGATCAGATCATGAATGGTATTGAAACTTTACTATTTGTTATTTATTGCTTTACCCCACATTAGCACAGCAATGCCCGGGGTCAGTGCCATCGGATCGATCTCTTGAGTCTTCATGCACAACATAAATAACTTGATACACCGTATAGATGAATGGATGAGCGGATGTAGCTCCCTACATTTTCTGATATAACTATTCGTGGTTCCGCGCCAACTGTTAAACGGATTTTGAACTCGGGCTCATTTACTTGCTCTATATACGTACAGCCCTCAGTGGAGTCCAAAACCAACTCCGACTGACTACTATCAAAGAGTGTCAAGGTGGAGGTGGAGCGATTTCAGGCATGTGTGAACTGAGATACAACGATTGGCGGTCTCGTCATCCACTAGCTTGTAACGTTAACAACTGTACTTATGTACTCGATATGCATCTTGACATACATACCTGGTCATCATCAGAATCATCAAAAAAAAATCGGACACTCGCAAGCGCCTATTGCATCCGTCCATGGCCGGTATCCAATCCTGATTAAAAGATTCTTGACCTAAACCCGCTGTCTTCATCATTATTGAATGTCTCTTCTCACGACGGCCCCGCTCTTGAGTTGTCGGTACGTAGTAAGTACTATAGCGAGAAAATCTCTTTCCCGATGGAGCTTTTTCCGATGACCTTCCGTTCCCGCCCCACCAATCTGAGTAGACTCAATCAATTCCTTACGGAGCCCCCCCTTTCTATGTACAGAGAAATAGATTCAAGCAAATTGCACTTCCGTTCCTTCAACTTCCCGCCCCACCAATCTGAGTAAATTCCTTACGGAACCCCCCTTTCTATGTACAGAGAGATAGATTCAAGCAAATTGCAAACAACCTGATACGACATTCACGTACGGTAGTCATCCTTTGATGGAAAATCTATCTTCTACACATCCGTTTATGCATAGTGCGGCCTATCTGCATATACAAGTCTCCACTTCCAAGCGCCGCTGCACCATAGTCACATAGTTCATTAACATTTCTACGCCACATCTAAAACAACGGAATACAGGTCCGATTAGGGAACGGTGACTTTTACGAATACATGGATGTAACACTGCACACAAGAACTCGGATAGTAATACATAGATTTTTCGGTGCCAAGCTCATCCTGCTATATTTATAAGTGAGGTTCCCTATCCAAGTCATAAGTAGTCCCGAGTAAAATCAAGTTCGAAATCCAGCTCTGTGAGAACTTGAAGGTCTCAGTGGGACTCCATATAACATCTGACTGCCCGTAGACACATGAATCTGGTTTAGCATTTAGCCTGTATGAAAAGGTAGAGGCGTACGGTGTATACTTAATCCACCAATGAGCGTTTGAATGCTTGCATGAACCAAAATATACCGTACGATGAAATTCTTACATGTGGCCCATAAAAAAGTTACTCGATTCATCGAGCTCTCTAGAGCCGCCTTGTATTTCTGTGAAGTTTACTTGAGCTGAAAATATCTCTTGCCTCGTGTCCGAACCTTTGACGGAATGACGAATCGTAATGCTGATAGGATCCGACTCGGAACTGAACTTGACGGTGATCATGAAAGAGCTTGTGAACAGTTGTGCTTTGTTCAGAGTTGAGACCTGATATGTATAGGAACTACCAAGCATCCTTCAGACTCAAGACTTCTAAGCAGAGACTCAATTACAATCTATGAAATCTTTTGTGTAAAGGGTACTTGTGGGAGTCGGTGTCTACTAAATACATTTGTACTTACTTTTTGCGTAAATATGTATAGAGGGACTTGAATGAGGATAGATACACCAATCTCCCCCTAATTCTCAGACTCAGATGAAATCACTAGGAAAACATGTGTACATAAGTGATAGCCTCAGACAAATCAAAGAGCACTCCGTACCGATAAAATGACACATGATCAACACTGAATCCGCGGTGTTCTCATTCGGCGACTCGGACGAGGTCCTTCGCGATCCATTCTATCATACAAAGTAGCAGGAGTATACAGTCCGATGGTTAGATTTGAATGAAGCAATCATATTTCGGGGTCGATGGAGGTCCTGAGAGTCAACGATACTCGCTTCGACGTCTACCTATCTGCATACTTTGGGGTGTTCGCCGTGATTCTAGGAAAGAACACCCATTGACAATTGAATCACCGTGACAAACTTGATGTTCTCCTGGGCAGAAACCTTAATCTTGTTTGAGTCTGGTATAGTCTCTCCTTCTCCTTGAAGGACCGGCTGTGTGATAATCGCAGACTGCTCTCGGAATGAACAACCAGTCCAAGGCAAAGACGTCCTGCCTGTGTATTTTTGAGTAGGTAAGTTCAAGAATCATACTCTGAGTAGATAATAACTTATGGCATTTGTTGTTCCGTTGATTACTTCCTTTTAGAGATCGCTAGTAAGTACACTCCGAAAGTTTGAATTCACTATTTCTAGTAAATCTCACATGCCCTAATCAGGAAACAACGATACGGCGCTTTAATTTACTGAATAGCTGGTAGATGCAGAATACAACATGTTGTTAAATGAGCCTCAGTGCCCATTAGTTCTGTGTGCAAACCTACCAACCAGTGTCCGACTTCACTCCGGACTGACAACTATCTTTTGATTGTAGCTTTCCGCCTCTCAAGGAGCTTCTCCGTGTATCGTTCTCAGGCTTCATTTCCTTGTCTCCTTTCAGACTCAAGCTGAGCACTTACGATACAGTTTATACTCGGGCTACTAGATTGATGTGTGGCACATCCTTTACTTAAGTACCGGAACCTGATTTTTTCCGACGTTTCAATGAAATGCTTGAAGGAGTACTTCTTCGAATTCTCGATATCCTATTGGTTTCTCATTGTTTGACACTCTGATGAGAAGATATTGTAATACCTACTCTGAAATACCGCTGAGAAAAAATGTTGAAATAAAACAGCGCCTGGAAGACGCTCCTGAGTCATGCATCATTTACCAACACTGTAAACTTAAATAAAACTGTTCTCAGGTGCTCATATGGACGCTAGTAAGTGGCAGTTTGCCGCCGGGAGTGCCATATGGTATGTACGGAAAGAATAAAATGACATTGACAGTGAGAGCATCCTACGTTTGAATTAATCAAGTGTTTGTGCCCAAATTGGTAAGTTGAACGGAACGACTCTGAATAGGGGTATTTAAGATTTTGACGGTTCAAATGGATGATGGATAGATATGTACAAGAGCATGTGTGTAAATAGCTTTGCGTTCTCGTGAGTACGACAGACGCAATGGAAATCGAATACTTTTGTTGCGTATTCCTGATAGCAGGTATATGCATATTGTGGAGGATGTAATGTAAAAATCCGAGATTGGTTCGACTTTATGCTGAATATCGAATAGTAAATGCCGAACGGAGCTGGTGAACCGCCACAGTTCAATGTGTCCATCCGAGGGATCCGCGTTTTATGCTAATGGGTCTCCAAGGTGCAAAGCATTCCTTATCTCCTGAATATCCCTATGATCCTAGTTGCAAGGTGGGGCATTGTACAGGATGTTCATCATAGTTGCGACCTTGTACTCTCAGCTTCTCTTTGACTATGACACTTGCACTTTGGGCGTTCCATTTAAGGCTAACAAATATCCGAAATGAAATCAAGAAGTGAGTCGATAGAATATAGACCCAACCTACATATGATAGTAAACAAGTTTTATAAGTAACCAGAATCATTATGGATGCGTAGGCCCATGATTCATTTCAACGACTGATTAACGCTCAGTTTCCGGATGTTCTGGCAGCAGCACCGGCCATAATCAATTACGTGCAGGCGTCAGCATCAGAGATATAGGTGTTTGGAGCAACAAATCGGTTGATACTGACTTCATACCCCGGCCAGCGCCTAGCTCGATTGCTGTCACTGGTGGCTTTTCTTCATTATTTTTATTTGTTCTTGGGGTAATGCGCCCGATTCAGGTGAAAATCGAGAGAAATACACAGCCGACAAGGCCTGATCTCATATTGACGAAATATTGGAGTTTTTCGCTGCAAGCAAGAATACAAAGATCAAGCGAGGCGCCTGCTCAAAGACTCCAATAAGTAATTCCTTGTTTGCGCCGAAAATGAATGTCCAACTGAGGGCCAGAGGAAACAACTCCAACATGAAGTCAATATGAAGTCAATCACCCCATATAGTCATACAGGTGATGTTCGCTGAGTTCAAAATGCGGGCGGGCATCCCTCTAAAGACTTGAAGGTATCATTCGGGGCAAGCTATGTATGCGCTGCTTTTAATGTCAATAAGTATTTGTATGGTGTCCGAGAGAATTGACTATCTTGTAGTGTCAGATGTCTGCCTTAAGGGTAAAATTTGGGAGTAAAATTCCATTAGAATTGGAGCACTGATTCTAAAGCTGTAGTTGGGATGGAAAAAAAGCATCCATGAATTGTACATAAATTCAAGCTGCTGAAGGTAAGTGCCTGAAATATGATACTTACAGATAATTCTCGTCCGCAAAAGTAGCGAGGCTGTCAAGTACTTCAGCGTCTGAACCTCCATATCAGAGAGTACCGGAGCATGCCGTGGTCTTCCCGTCCGGGCCCCCCCTCATTTCTCCGCCTTCGCACCGTTGATGGATTGATTCCAATATTTCGGAGGGAAATACTATAGAGTCACCGATAGTCCATAAGTGGAATATGATTACGGAATTAGAAGCCGTCCTGTATGATGCCTATCCGGGCTAAGGTACTAGGACAAGTTGTCCACTTTGCCACCGGGCATCTTCAACTTTTCTGTCATGTCTAGGAAAGGGGACACCAAGTTGAGAAAGGACTAGTTATCTCTCTTCGATATCGACCCGAGTCAAGCACCATGAAGCATGTTCCTACCTCTTTCAAGCACTTCCGATTTGTCCTGCTTGTGCCACTGCTAACTGTGATCTCCCACCGTTACACATATCCGCCTCGTGTCGCCTCGTGTTTGCCACTTCCTCGACGACATGGCTTTATGGATTGGCCTCCGGAAGATAGATAGCACCCGTATCAGACATCCGTTATGGCCGTGGTAAGCAATCACCATAAAGGAGTTGAAGAAGTCCCAGATTCAGCCACCAGCGGTGTAGTAATAGGTAGAAAGTCAATTGCAGGCTTACGGAAGAATCCCACTTTAACACCGGGATCATCATCAAAACATCATGATGGGTATCATACAAATAATATGTCAGGGCGATGTTCAAAGGGAACAGCCGAGATCTATCAAACTTGATTGAATGCTCCCAGAAAAGCGCACACGAGCGGGATTCGTGCCTAATTTAAGCACCGCGGAGAGATTTAAAGCTTCAGAGCTAAGAACGCTAGAATTGGAAGTAAGTCTACCTCTTTTGGAGACATTGAAAAGCGGGTATGAGTCCCACGTCCCACGAATGTTCCGATAGGTAGGACTACTTATCTAGAAATATGTCGTTAGCAATCGTTGCCTGGACTGCGTAGTGTTAGAATAAGCACAAGTTACATTCGGACTGCATCCGGTGAGAAGTGTACTGCCGCTACTACTAGTGTGCCTACCGCATTCGTATCTTTGAAACGTTCACATTCAAGTCATAAATCATTCTACTAGAAATGTTCTAGACATTGATGTTAGATCATGATGCATGAAGCTTGAGTGGTTGGGAAAACATCGAGCGTTTCGAACTTGCTATCGCGATATCCGACCATGTTTACGCGATGCAATGTATCCAAAAGCCCACTGCTAGTGAGCAGTCGGGGCGCATAAGCCGTGCGGAGTCTGTAGCTGAACCGTTTTCAGTTTTCGAGAACTCCAAGAAAAGCTTAAGACAAAGACTGATGTCGGACGCTTTTAATTACTACTGAATTTCCCCGAAGGTCATGCTTACTTTCTGGTTGTTCGAAGTATCTAAAAGATGCTTATGGACTCAGGTACTTACAGTTGGCTCAAAATATTTGAAATGAGACCAATGATTGACCTTCGTGCCTCGGACACATTATGTTTAATTGTAGATTCC
>ML179419.1:1278-16674 GCA_004369135.1 Dendrothele bispora CBS 962.96
CCGGAATGGCGTAAATCGAGCAAGGAGGGGAGGAGTTATAATGATTTGTTAAGGGAATGCACGGTTGGGTATGGTGAAATAACGAGTTCGGGATCTGAAAACGTCATAAATGGTTTCTTTGAGGTCAATTAATGGTAAGGAGAGTCTTGAACCGGAACGGACAAAGAGACATTAGGGCGAGGAGGGCTGTCAAAGGTCAGGAGGAGGCCTACCTCTAACTCGACGAAAATTTCACGGAGATAGGCAAGTGTAGGTGTTACGAAATCGTTAGCACGAGTAGAACATGGATATGTAGAGCTAAAAGCTAACGGAACAGCAGTTCCAAAGTTATGGGACTGCCAAAGTCTGCAAAAATGCAAAATCTATCCCAGAACATCTAAACATCATTCTATGCGTTCAAAAATGCTACCATCGTATTCTAGGGGTAAAAATACTGCTATCGCGAGTCCAGGATGGACAGAAGTTATGCAGGGAGGAGGCGTTGTAAGTTGTTGGGATAGGAGGAGAAGGACTTGAAAGACTAGGGAGAGGTCGGGGCACCATGGGAACTATATTTGAAAGTCTTCAACGCGTCGAGTAAAGTTCGTAGCGACTTTGAGAGCAAGGAAAATGAGGAGAAATGAAGGAGGAGTGTAATATGGAAGTTAGCAGAACAAAGTCGACGTATACAGAAAACGCGGCAGTTTGGGACAATTCCCCACGGTGAAAAGAATTGAGTTGACAGTAAAAGAAATTTATAACCACATACCTAGAGCCCTTCTCCTAACCAATAGCACCCGGGTCAAACTCTTGATGGAGGGAGGGGGACAAGGTGCCCCTAGCACCTATCCAGAGGGCTTGGACGTCGACGCAAATCGATTCAGACTGTCCATGAACATAGGAATTAGGATACACGCCGGGAAGTAGGTGCTTTGTTTGGTCAGGCCAATTTGGCAGGGTTGTGGAGGTTCGGTGTCGCGATTTAGGCTTGGATGAGTATCGGAATCGAATTCTGCGAGTGAAACAAGCCCCTTAACCCCCCATTTGTTTTCTTGGCCTTGGTTCGGGGCAGGTAGTGTTGGATCCGTATTGAATGGAGATGGTAGTCTTGACGGGAGAGGCTCCGCGTCAATTTAGAAAGACAATTCAGGTCATGCGACTGAACCCTCGTCGGATTAGCGGTCCAACGTTGATTTGTGGAAGTGGGGATAGAGGGTGACTTCGTGCTCGGATTTGTCGAGTGGGACGAGGCTCCTACTACGCATGAATCACCCCTGGACACGGATGATGGGCTATGTTTGATTCATTTTTGGGGTTTTTTTTTTGGTTGGGCCAAGACTTCACGTACCAGTAGGTTCATAGCCCTTCTCGCCTGTTCTCTGTTCCAATCATCACTTCTTCATGTCTCCCTGAGTCGTTTGAGCTCAAAGTCTTCAAGCTGAAGTCTTGATGGTCGATGGGAGGCAAGAGGAAGAACTCGTGAGGGTAGGGTATATGGGATGCTGGTGACCAGGCAGTTGGTATGTAGGCATTCGGGAGACCAGCCGCGCGCGCAGCAGGGAGATCCAATCGCTATTTAGGGAGGCCTGTTGCAAGGCTGAGTTAGGCTGAGGCATTGAGGATGGAAGGCACGGGAAAGAGTGGAGACGAGTACTACGAAGCTTGTAGCTCAACGTCATCAGACTTTTCACTTTTCAAAATCCGACACACGTGTGAAACTCACAAGGAGTTTGCCGCTGCCATCTGCCGATTCCAGGATGTACCTTCTTTCAACGTCAACAAATCGATAATGTGTCTAGCCGGTATCAAAAAGAGTGTTATATGCGACGTTGGTTAATGTGCACAACCATGAATTATGAACTCAGAGCAATTATGGACACGCAAAATCAATGCATTCACGAACGGTAACTAAAAGTAGTCCTAAAAACTAATGCTAACTAACAAGTCATTCTCAGATATTTTACATAGAATCATTTATTTAAAAGATGAGAAAAAATCGCAGCATATTTGAGAGTAGAAGAGAATTATTGTTCATAGACTTTGGACGCCAGAATTTGAGATGAAAACTAAAAGTCAGGATTCAGGACAAAAGAATCTTACAAAGACTATGGAAGAACGCACCCTTTCATGCCATCAAGCACCATTAAACTCCAAAGTGGACGAATGGAACCCATTTCACAAAATTCATCTCACCGACTTCCTTTCGCAGATTTCTGGATCAATAGACAAACCCGCCATGCTTTCCAGAAGATTGTCATCCAAAATGTCCACATACTGCTACCCATTTATCCTTCCCTCAACTACCACAAGGTTCCCCACTCCATTCTATCCCATACACCCCCATACCATGATATTTTCTCCTCCAAACTTCACAGTTTTCTGCACATCTCTTTCTCCCAGTGATTCTCCCCTTCTTCCCCACACATACCACTGCCCATCTGACCCATAAAGATTGATGTTGGTCTCATCTGACCAAATAACCCTTTTCCAGTCCTCCGTAGTCCATTTCTTATACTTGTAGGCAAAGGCTAAACAGGTGTTCTTCTGGGCTGGAGTGAGTTTTGCCTTTTTCTTCTGTTTTGTGACATTAGTCCCTGCCCTATGAAGAGTATTCCTGTTGGTTTGAGTGGTCACAGGTTGGGAAAGAATGGAATTCATGTTTCTGGTCACTTGAGCAGCATCTGGAAGCTTTGCCAGTAGTGATCTGTTGATCTACTTGCACTGTTCCATCAGGTTAGAAGAAATTTTCCTATCGTGGTCTGCAGATGGGCATGTTTCATCGTTGTCTGGAAAGAATTCTTGGTGGGAATTGAAGCGTCACTTTCCAGAAAACTTAGGATACACTAGTTGGTGCAGAATCGCGCTGGTAGATTTGTATAGAAGTTAGAATGATTCTATACGGGCAACGCATGATTACTTTTGGCCAGTTCGAGTTTAGTAAGGACGAGACCTCCGTAAACTCCGGCCTTGTAATGGCTGCTTATTGTTCTTACCAAACTCCAGGCACTCGGCTGGATCTTATATTTGCGCGCAGTTATCGAAAGCTTTTTGCTTTTGATTCTCAAAAAGCTCCGGACAAATGTTTCCAAATCAGCTTTTACCTAACGTCCTAGCATACATGTAAATGGTCCCAGCAAATTTACAAGGAATCCATACGGCTGGGTACTACAAAGTGAAAAAAACAGTCGCATTGATTTTGAATATGCTCGGAATGAAGACTTCAAAATCCCCGAAGGAAAGTGATTACCTTGCAGATGCAGTGATTCCAAACATAGTGATGCTCCACATGTCCCATACAGATGGTGAACGTTACCATCTGAAAGAGTGGGAGAAGACTTCAATCAAGTATCACAGCTGTGATAGTTAAGTCAGATTTCATGGTAGTGCTAGGATAATCTTACTGCAAGCCTAGACAACCCTGCGAGAACTTTTCACTCTAAGAGCATAACAAGAATCTGATAATGAAGAAACATTACTGTCATTGAGCACTAGTTATTTAGGTTAGTTGACAAGTATCAGAAACTTCATTGTTAAATTATCAATGGGCATTGCACCTGATGAGCCCATCCCTGGCCAGCCAGAAACATTCCTGCTGCACTCGGAGAACGACACAATCTCCTCTGTATCTGTCGATGCACCACAAATTCACCTTGGGATGAGCCATCTCTAGGATCAAACACTAGTCCCTAGATCTCATGCATACTCACCCAGTGATCAATCGGCCGCTCGGTTTGGAGCAAACCATCCAACTATAGAGCACCGATTTCGATGCGCCCAACACCATATTCCATGGGACTACAAAGCAACAGCTGCTGAAACAGCTCAGTAGCAAATGAACGCCGTCAGACAATTCCACAAGAGATCCAGCATCAATATAAATTGTATTTAGAACTATCGCCCCCAAGTGAGAGACGACGGCAACTTCTCACGGCAGGTGCACCTAATCGCTGCACAGTTCAAGGCAGGAAAATTCTACCTCTATGTACGCAAGATGAGTCTCGGACCGCCGCTATGATACAGAGAGGACAAAATTTTTACACCAAGAGCTCGGAATTCTCTAATACAGCATCGAAATAACACCGATTGATCCAACATCCGAGAACCAATCGGAGCATTGTATCAAAGCGACAGCCAGATTCAATCAAGTATAATCAAGGGCCGGATTTCTCCACATACTACTCGCAGCTGAAACTGACTACAGAGAATCGGATTGAGACAAGGTGAGAATGGAATCGTGAAGTCTCCGAGAGGTCATACAATTAGACTGATACGAACCATGACAGCTGTCACTGACTCTGGGCACCAGCTCCTCTCAAGCAGCGAAAAATCTGACGTTATCCTGAGTGAACCTATCTTTCCAACGAATCAGGGACTAAAAAGAAAGACAGTAAGACACAATCGTACCTTTGCAACCGAAATGTCACCAATAGAGGTATCTGCCTCCTGACCGCTGTAGAAAGACATCTCCGAGTCATGCAACTATATGTCCGATTGCCCGGATGAACATGACTAAACTCCCAGTAGCAAGAGCCACCTACTTGACCGAACGATGCCATCGTACAAGATACCTTCGTAGATGGGAAATGAGCACGATTGTTTATAGGAAGAGAAATCTCCAATCATCTCTGAACAGGTCAACGTGAAGTCAGTCTTAATTGGACAAGCTACTGATAAAAATAGATGGCACACCACAATTAAGACATCACACGGACAAAACATTCATTCTGATTTGTTACACACTCATCCGAACAGTCACATCACCAACAAGATCGACCCAATACAAACTCATATAGACTCGTATAAAAGAAGTGGGCCAGCGCTACACACAGCAGAGATACAGAGTAGCCATAAGCCGTGCTAATTCCATAAGGTAACAGAACAGAAGTGCATGACATGCCAAATTTCGAATACGGCAAGTCGGAATTAGGCATCAATGAAAACGATAAGCATGTGATAAAAATAGCACAAATGCGAAGATGTACACAATATGGAAAAGCTAACCAACTAACCTTTAGTAAAGAAGAGTACCCGCCCTTCGGTCGGCCTAGAAATGCACCCTTGAGCTAACGGAGAGAACAACAGAAGTTGGCAACACATAGAAAAAATAAGACCAGCACATACCTCCTGCCAATGGCTGCAGATACTGATAACTATCCTAAAAGCCCCACCACGGGGTCTTGATGGCAATTCCATGAAACAGTGCTCTAGGCAGCTGCATCCAATAGCCCAGGTTGTCCAACCACCACTGGATGTCAAAGCCCAATCCCCAAAGTTCAGCTCGAAGAATTTAAATGTCATCAGAGATTTGTCTGTAAAAGCAACACATGACAAGTGAGGAAGACACTGCAACAACCCATCCGAGCAGCCTTTTGGGATGGCCAAAGGGCAATATATAATGAGCTAAATACAGAAAAAACAAGCAGGTACTCACCTGCAGGAAGGGATCCAAAGAGAAAAGACTCAAGGCAATCTCATGCAGAATGTGAAATATATACACACAGGCAGTGAGAATCATATTGACTAATACTATACAAGCTCCAACATAAAGTCACACTTGACCACTCCAGTGTACAGCAACTCATGTGAAAGTCAGGAGTCACGTCAAAATGAGTCTAATGGTGTCACATTCACACTAAGTCTCACATAGAAACTAGTGTGACACAAGCTGACTGACCAGGGAGAAAGCAATAAAGAAACTAAAGAAAGAGAGAGCTCTCCAACCAAACTCATAGTCTGGGAACCATGAAGTACTCTAGCTAGTGCTAAAGAAGGGGCAAACACAAATCTCAAAGAATGAAGAAACATGACAACATGAAGTACTCTGAAAAGGGGGGTAAACATAAAAGTAAAGAATGAAGAAAGATGAGAAAGACGTAAACAACCAACAAACATGACTCACACAAGGAGACTGTCCCCATACATTGTCAGCCTACATCACTGTATATTGCCCGACGAGCTGAAGTGCAATATACTAAATAATATTAAAAAACATGGAGTAATACAGATATAGCAGGTTGGGCATGAAGGGAAAAAGAGTCAAGGGAGACTACAAAGTAATCAGAGAGCAATACCCACCGGGCAAATTTATTGTAGTCGTAACTGCTCGGACGATTCAGCAAGCAACAGAACATTTAGGCTTCGTAATCCCTAACAAGAGGAATGTCGCCCACGCATCCTTCTGGGTGACGTCTATCCATGGAAAGGCAGATGACGGACATTGCTGGTTCACTTGGACTATCAACAGTGCCGCATTATCATGTAACTAGCAAAAGCAGCCAAACTAGTGCGACCAGTGCTGAGGTTGTCCAAAGATGAAGTATCAAGATACAAATATGTACTTCCTCTACACTTCACCGAACGCGCCAACAGTCATCTTCAAATATTGAAGAATGAGAACTCAACGCAAGCAAGGTCGCTCCACCTCTTCGAATTTCGGATGACTTTCCTCCACAACAGAACAGGGCCTAATGTATGACTTACATAGGGACAGATATGAAAATCAAGCAATGAAGGCAAGAGGAAGGCCTATTCTGTCCCATACCAGTCTGAACATTATAAGCAAAGAAGTGAAACGAATTCGTGTAATTGGTAACATGCTAACGAAGCCCCATGAGTGAAATTGATATCTGTTCAACTGGTCACGGTAACGGACCTTGCACCAAGTATTGAACTTGATAAGGCTACAGTATACACATGCAAAACCCACTCGATTTCCTGTACAATGATGAATTCTGAACCCCAACTTAAAGTAAATGATTCATGTAGCATTATACATATAGGTAGCACTGAATGTATTCTTGCTTGATTCTCGGGCAGACAAATGGGATAGACTTCGGTCTGCGCTGTGCTAAAGCCCAGTTTGCACATCAATAATGTAGCCCTAAAAAGATGTAGGCCTCTAACGATAAGATCTTGACATTCGTTTAAAGCCTTAGATTCCGACACTGCGCATGGAAAAACCCGAATGAGACATAGGATACATGCGTAGCAGAATCACGTAGTCTAACAAGGGTTCCCATGCTCCGGACAAATACAACAAAGACTCCGACCTGCAGGAACTGACCATCAGGGGTCAGTCCTGCAAAATTACCCATACCGCTTGTATCTGACATTGATAGCCAAGCATAAGACATTGTCCTTGTCCGCCTGTTCAGATATCCACTGAAAGTCCAAGCATTGATGTTGAACTTTGTTCCATTTCTTTCTTTTATCTACAATTACATGCACAGCCTCATTCTATATGTAGTATGATCCTATGGCTATGAGCACAACACATACAAATGGTCTGTGCACTCTTTTTGTAGTATATAAGGACAGTAGTTACCTGCCTTAATACTCAGTTCGTTTCACTACAGAAACAGTCGCCTAAGCCCTCTAAGCTTTTACTAACAGTCTAACTTCTCGTCCCCAGGTGTGTCAGAGTTCTTACCATCTTCTACTTAGTGTAGCAGGATGCGCCCTCGACAGGTTATGGGCCCCGAGCCCTTGATCTCTGGTTACTTGGATGCTTGATCCATGTTGCGCGTTTATCCGCTGCATATTGGATCGCATGCCGAACTTAGACCGTCTGTTTGCTGCAGTACTTTGTGTACAGCGCGAACATTGACATTACCAGACTTATGTCAGTTTTGCACTGCATATCTGTGTAATTGGGTCGATGTCACCGTTGAGTGGCGCCCTTGCGGCTGCCTTTTATTATTCTCTTAACAGTGTAGGACTAACGCTGACGGTTTGACTCCCCAGATCTTTTACATTTTACGATTAAAAATGTCTTCTGCTCTAGTTAACCTCGTTCCCATTCTTACTGGTCCCAACTGGAATGAATGGTCTCAAGCCATCAAGTCTTTCCTTATGTCTCAGGGTGTGTGGTATGTTTTAGAAGACTCGCCTCCCGCCGCTACCGACGCTGCAGCTACGAAAACCTGGCGCGACGACAAATATAAAGCCATGGGTAATATAATGCTGCGTGTCTCTCCCCAGATTCAGTCCTCTATTCAGGACGCAACTGGAGCTAAGGAGATGTACGACCTTCTCAAGGGTCAGTACGGTAAACCTGGAGTCGCTGCAGTCTTTACAGACTTTAAACGTGCCATTGATTATCACATCCCTAACGACAAACACCCCGCTCCCGCCATCGATAACATTATTATGTTTTTCACTCGTATCGCAGCTAATGGCACTACTGTTGCCATTCCCAAGTTTATTCAGGCGATGCTTATCGTTAGCAAGCTCCCTGATCGGTACTCTTACGTTATCCAATCTGTCGCTCAAACGAAGATGGAGGACGTTACCTCTCTTACGCCTGAACGAGTCCGCGAAGCCGCTGTCCATGCCTGGGAAGGCCGGAACAAGCGCAACTCCGGCAACTCCGGCAAGAGTGCCAACAAACTTTCAGCTGTGAAGCGTAAGGATGGCGACCCTGACTTCAAGTCGCAGCAGAAGCGCCAAAATACCGGTGCTGAGCAGCAGACTAAGCAGGATGGAGATGGGAAGAAGAAGCGTCAGCGCGGCAAGCGCTCTGGCAAGGGTAAGGAGAAGGCCAACTCGGCCGATGCTGAGGGTGAGTGTTCCCACACAATGTCCCCCACCATCGTTATGGACCAGGCTGCACTTGACGTGCGCCGTCCTTTCTTCTCTCCGGCACCCAAGCCCTTCGACGCTTTCTTTACCTCTACCAAGAGGTCTATCGACTTGGTCCGGGACATCGGCTTGGAGCCGACCTGCGAACGAGTTCGTACCCTCGAAGATGTAGTCATGTCTGACTCTCCAGTAGCCTCTGGCTCCGGAACTCGGTCCTTGGTGGACCGATTGACCGTTGGGAAGGATTTCGACGAAGTCTCCATGGGCAATTTCTCTGATGATGAGTTCGTTCATTTTTCTCTACCCTCTTACAGTGGTACTAATGCGCGTTTTTCCGCTGCAGGTGATTTGTGTAGTACTCGTATTTTACATGCTGCCCCCACTGTACTTTTACCTACTGCTTCGAATACATGTGCGCATACTTCTTCTGCTGCCAAGTGTGACAAGTGTAAGGGATTTGAGAAAATGCTACAAGACTTCTTTAAGTCAAATTGGCTACTCGACTCTGGCGCATCAGCGCATTTTAGTAACGAGAAAGCCGATTTTACTGAACTCGAGGATATTCCTCCTATTCCAGTGAAAACTGCGAACGGCGTGACTCAAATCACGGCCCGAGGAACCGTTTGTCTTAGTCAGGGATCGAATATATATACTATCGAACCCGTCTTCTATGTTCCCGACCTTAATCAGCGACTTCTGTCGCTTGGCACCTTTTTACGAGACAATTTGAATGTGCGCGGAGATTCGCGGCATATTCAATTAGTTAACAACACAGGTAAACGTTTTTTAACCTTTACCAAACGTCATCCGGCGGAAACTTTATATTTCCTGCTACATACACAGCATGATGTCACAGAAATTGCTGACACTTGCATTTACCATCTCGATTACGAGACAATGCATCGCCGATTAGGCCACCCTTCGCGTGACGTTCTTCTTAACGCACCTAAGCATACCAACGGCTTCCCGAAGATTGAGATTCCTCGCGATACTCCTCTTTGCCGTGGTTGTGCCGAAGGGAAGTTGCCTCAACGAGCATTCCCACCGAGTCTGAGACGTGCTACACGTCCCTTCGAGCTTATCCATTCAGACTTGAAGGAATTCCCCGTACTCTCTTATCATAAATATAAGTATGCGATTATCTTTTTAGATGATTGCAAGAGTCACGCGTGGATAACCTTCTTGCGCACTAAAGCTGCTGCACTCACCGCGACTAAGCATTTTATAGCTATGGTCGAGACCCAGTTTAAAACAAAAATCGAAAGATGGATGTCTGACGTCGGCGGTGAATATATGTCTGATGCCTTTATCAATTTGATGAAGGAAAAGGGTATTGATATCCTTAAAAGTGCGCCGTACACGCCCCAACAAAATGGAAGAGCGGAACGATTCATGCGTACTATGATGGATAAAGCCGAGGCAATGCGGCTATTCGCTTGCTTGCCTGACTCGTGGTTTGAATTCTCGGTATTTCAAGCCGTCCACATTTACAACCGGACACCTCTGCGTCGCCTTGGATGGCAGACTCCCCATGAGGGAATTAAGGGGGAGGTTCCTCGTATTGATCACCTACGGGTATTCGGCTGTGGAGCATACGTGCATATCCCAGCTAATATACGAAAGAACAAACTCGCCCCTAAATCAGAATATATGGTGTATCTGGGCATAGCTCCTGGTGGACACGGAAATCGCTTTATGCGTCTACCTAATAATGTAGTTTTTACATCGGCTCATGCTATTTTCGAGGAGACAGTTTTTCCCAAGTGTGAGAAACGTCCCCGAACGTCCCGTAAACTGCCTTTATCGGCACCCGATGATGAGGATCCCGAATACAATCCTCCAGACTCGATTCCTGACGACGACGATGATGATGGTTTTACCTCTCATCCTCCTCGCGGTCCTTCCCACCAAGACGGACAGGAAAACCCGCAGGACGACGGTCCAGCGACTCCTAGTCCCCCGCATTCGCCTCCGGCAGAGGAACCCGAACCGGAACAGCCTCCGGCACCTCGGACCTCAGGGCGTCAGCGGAAAATGCCCACACGACCTGGTAACCTATATGGGGATCGGCCCCCAGCAGAGGTTCAAGCGGAAAAACCAAGAGAATGGAAGAAAACTGTAGGAGACACCAAGCAGTGGTCAAAACCCAAAACACGGGGTAGACCCCCTCGACCTACAGTTCCAGCACAGGTTCCCGGACCTAGTACTGTGCCTGGAAACCCAGGTTCAACCACCACTGGCGACACTCAACCTGCACCACCGGTACGTGAGGATGATACGGCAAGATTATGCCGGGAAGGGGGAGTAAAATTTATAAATTACCTGCTTTCTCAAGCGGTAAAAGAGGAATCAGTCAACAATGCCAAACAAAATATCCGTGAGTGGCATTACCGAGATATTGCTCGCCTGCCAAAGACTGAGCAGGAGGAGTGGAAGACAGCTTGCCGCGAAGAATTAGAGGCACTTCGCAAGCGCAACGTCTTTGAACTCGTGGATCGACCTTCCAATAGAAAGGTTATTAAAAACCGATGGGTCTTCGACGTCAAAAGCGACGGTCGTAAGAAGGCAAGGCTCGTCGCTAAAGGTTTTTCCCAGGTTGAAGGTTTAGACTTCGACCAAGTCTTCTCTCCGGTAGTTCGATTTGAGACAGTGCGACTCGTCCTCGCATTGGCAGCACTCAAGAACTGGCATTTGTCCGGTGTCGATGTTCGCAGCGCCTATTTGTACGGCAAACTCGAAGAAGAGATTTACATGGAACAACCGGAAGGTTTTAAAACTTCTGGACAGGAGCATAAAGTCATTCGACTAAAGCGTGCCCTCTATGGACTCAAGCAGGCAGGCCTCTCATGGTGGCACTCCCTTGATGCATCCATGAAGGAACTTGTTATCGAGAATGGCCTAGTCAAAGTACGTTTCATCAACGGAAATGACAACCCCGCCGACCTATTTACCAAAAACCTGGGATGGGTCAAATTCGAGAAGTTCCAAGCCTGTCTTGGCCTCGAATTCTACACTTCGGCTGCTAATAGCGCCATTTTTAAATAGAAGACGATCACTGGATGGATTTTTTTTATCTAAAAAAAATACATAGTCTCGTCATCTTTTCACTTCATATTATGGATATTTGTCTTGATTTCCAGTACTTGTCCATAATATTATCACATTCATTACAAATCCGGCAGATCTACTAGCGCCATTTTTACTTTACTTTTATTGTACAAAGTAGGTACGCTTACATACTTAGGTAGTATTTAGCGAGGGGGAGTGTTGAACTTTGTTCTATTTCCTTTCTTTTATCTACTTTACATTATGCACAGCCTTGTTCTATATGTAGTATGATCCTATGGCTATGAGCACAACACATACAAATGGTCTGTGCACCTTCTTTGTAGTATATAAGGACAGTAGTTACTGCCTCAATACTCAGTTCGTTTCACTACAGAAACAGTCGCCTAAGCCCTCTAAGCTTTTACTAACAGTCTAACTTCTCGTCCCCAGGTGTGTCAGAGTTCTTACCATCTTCTACTTAGTGTAGCAGGATGCGCCCTCGACACAGTCATCGACCCGGTCAAGCCCAACCCTGGACCCTGTCGTGTATATATAACTAAGCAAAATTATGAAATCTATTTGTCCGTGTGTACAAAATGAGTCGAAAAGTGCTTCAATTGTCGGGGGTAGGGGGACCTTGACAAGCAAGGTGACCAAAAGGATTTAACTCGTGGTAAAGTGCACTGCCACCCTGCGACTCCAGATAAGCAAGAACGAGTCCTCCTAAAGTCGGCCTCGTAATCTTTTGCAGAACTACAATATTTACCTGATCTAAATTCTTTAAGTTGTGGCATTTTGCTACACTCATACATACTCATGCCGATAGACTCAGAGCTTGCTACAAATTTCTGGAGAACTTATCTGTCGGAACAACCTTGAATCTTTGAACTTTTGTAAGGAACTGAAGGTAATTTTTATTGGCTGTTATAGCAGAGATGAAGGACAGGCCAATTTACCGTGCAGAACGATCTGACATAAGATGGAAAAAAAGGGTACATACCCATTAGTCGGGTCACGGTTTTCGATGGTTCATTTACTCAATGGTAAGTTTGATCTTCATTTTAGCTGCTCCGTCAGGTGCCGAGTTCAAACCTGCTATGTGGCATTTACCCAGAAAATCAACCTGGTGCACTTACTATCTAGAAATTGACGTTCAAGAACAAATAAGTGATTTACATACATGAAGCCTTACTTCATTAGCACATTTTTTACGATTTCTTCCCCTCTTCTTAGGTTCCACTTTGACTATAGGCTGCTTTGATTTATTGTTGTTAACGCTGAAAAAGAAATTTAGACATCCCAGGACTTATAGAATAAAACCATAAATCAACATACCCTGAATCTGAGTTATCTGTTTTTTTTTAAATTGGTTTTCATTCTGAGCGTCTAGGTCTACCTAATATTGCTATTCTGGTATTGTAGGTAGACCGGGCGTATGCCAAAGGTCTATTTTTTCCACAATTTTCCGTCCACTGTGAAAGTGTATCTACTATCTGAAAAATCTTTAAAGGCGCCGATTATCGCCAAGATTTACCAGATTGTGAAGGTATTTAATTTTCTGTATTTGCCTTGAGTGCTGTGCCGAAAACGGCAAACGGCAACTCCGCCAAAGGCTTATACGGGGGACTAGGATCACAAATAATGTTAGCTAGACACATAATGCGGCATCCATGTCCATCTTGTTGGGAAGGACCACGAGGAGGATGAGAGATAAAAATCAATCTCATCTATCGTCATGAGGAATCAAGTATGGAGGATTGTTTCGGGATTTTTCATCAATCGAACGCCGAAAGGCAATCTACGAGAGATATGAGGGCGCTTCAAAAGAAGACATGCCGCTCAATTCGTTTAGCAAATGCCGATTTGCGCAAAAGCGCTTGCCATAAATACCTAGGAGAAAGACTCCCCCTTAAACCCTAATGGGTAGAGCGACAAGAAAGGTATTTGGCTTGCGAATCTATGAGCTTGAGCACGTAAAAGCGCTTATGGATTAGGCTTATCGGATTACTGCAAGTAAACGCGTAAAGAATTTGAGTTACCCTCACGTGCAAGATGACACAGGGAGACTCGATTCGCTTGAATAGCACTAAAATGACGTATAAAAACATCTCGCTGGCTTCGTACAAAAGGGTTGGTGTCATTTATCGGCGATGCGTTATCTCATAGTCGAGATGATAAAAGCAAAGTGTCAGCCATAAAAGCGACATCGTGCTGAGTGATTGTGGCAGGAGAATATTTACTCCGCCAAAGGGTGACGTTAGGTAAAAGGTTAAAAACTTCTTAGCCCTGCGTATTAACCATGCTGCGAGTAATCTGCGCAATGTTAAAGTAATTACTCTAAAGGTACTAAGCAATAAAAATTGCTAATCAAGGTTGAGGACATAAGGATCGGTTAGATCATGTAAAAGTCCGGATTCTGACGTAAAAGATTCCCGAAGGAGTGGGTAGGCGTTTCGGTATCATGCAGCGCTAAGCATGCAAGGTCGAAGTAGCCAATTCGACTAAAATTCTCTCAAAACCTTACAATTCTCACAAGTATTGCAGCAAAAAGCGCATATATTAGAGAACGTAATAAGACAGTGGGACCAACTACGTAAATACGAGTTTATCAAACATCTGCAGCGGGGAAAAGAACGCGCATCAGTACCACTGAATGGGTTAGGGAAAAATGAGATGAACTCATCGTCGTCAGAAATTTGCCCGAGAAATACTCAAAGGGCACGGAAAGCAGCCATAAAGGCGCTAAAGTCCAGAACCGAATCCGATATATAACAAGGAGCACTAAAGCGTCTCCAGAGTTATGAGATTAGCGGCCATCAAGTGAGATTAACCATAAAAGGTCCCGCTCAATTTATAAAGGCGCTTACTCAAAAAGTTGCCAAAGCAGCCGTAAAGGCGCTTAAGATTGCAGCCGATAGATAGGCGCAAAATAATAAAAGATAGTTACACAATGATGACTTATCGACCCAATTACACAGATATGCAGTGCAGAACTAGCGTTAATCTGGTAATGTCAACGTTCATGCTGTACACAAAGTAAAAAGCAGCAAACGGACGGTTGCGCTGTGCACAAAGCAACTGCGGCGATAGTACGATTTCTAAGGCGTCAAAAACTGCAGCGAATAAACACGCATGTTATGACAAGTTTGGAAATAAGTACGAATCAACAATGCAGCGGAAGTAGGCGCACAAATTGGATAAGTATTCATTTATCTCACAGATCGTAACTCGCGATAAGTACGGTAGAAACGATTAGGAGATTAAGTAAGGGGAAAAGGTACGGAGGGTCGGAATGCTGGTTGGTGAACTTGTAATCCATCGATGTCAAGAAATGACATAAAAGTACCGATCAGGGAGCTGCGATAAGCATCACCTGAGTTAAAGAGGGTGGTAAAAAAGCTGTAAAAACGAGTCATTGATAAAAGATCGAGTTACTCATTATGAAAAATGGGGAATGTTCCGTTAGGAACAAATACAGCCTTGAGATAGAGGGCGTAGTCGTCGAGAGAAAGAATCTGAGGAGTCAATGTCGGCGTGTGTCCGACGCAAAGTAGATAAGGCGCTAGACAGTGACTACTACTCAGGGGTCAACGTATAATGCAGCGAAGGTTCACGCTTAATACGGACATGCCAATCAACAAATGCACTAAGGGTTGCGCAAAGGAATCGTTAGTCAAAAGCAGCGAATGAGTGCACGATTGACTCAATTTCCAATGCAGCTTCGCGCAAATTAATGCAGCGGATGTGCAAATGGATTAAGTAGAAGTGGGCCATCGCTGCGCGTGGCAG
>ML179419.1:25220-83558 GCA_004369135.1 Dendrothele bispora CBS 962.96
ACAGTTCATTAAATGTCTCAGTAAGCGTGATTTGTTGTTTAGAGAGCAGATAGAGGCAAAAGAGGAGGAGGACTTGAAGGAAGTCCTATTTGATGTAGTCTTCTAAAAGTCGCGCCGCCTTTACCGTAGTCCATTTTTCACATCACGTTTAAGTCACGAGTCATAGTTACGGCATGAGAAAATTCTAATTTACTGAAACGCGTCGCCCCAAAAACCGCGTCTATGAGCCCCTGCAACCTTCCAAAGGACCCCTTTTGTTTTGCCTCTGAAGAAGGACATAAAATATGTCGAGAGATTGCACGAAAATGTCTTCCTTACGACCCACACGATGTCAGTCTGGAAGCTATTGGACATCTCTTAGACAAAAAGGATGTCTTCGTTCGTACAGCCTGTGGTTCAGGGAAAACAGGAATTATTGCATTAATGGCCACTGTATTCCCCCATATTCACCAAAATCATAATTTCGCCCCAAATTACCGACCATGGTACCACAAAGACCCAGTTTTTCTGGTGGTTTGTCCGACAAATGCTCTGGAGTTAGATATCGTATGTTTACTCTCTTACCATTGCCGTAACATGCTCATTGATGTACAGGAGTACAAATTGAAGAGTCTCGACATCAATGCTGTTGCTCTGAACTCGGGAATCTTAATCCAAGCTCAGAACAGTCCAAACCGTGAGTCCGAGTCCGAGCTCTGGTCAAGAGTGAAATCCAGCAGGGTCATTCTGCTATCCCCAGAACTCCTTAGTTCTGATCTACTTAGGAAACAACTCGAGTTTGATAACCCTGACTCACCTTTCCAAGAGAAATGTGCCATTCTGGTCATTGACGAAGCTCACATGGTGTGGTTATGGGGACCCCAATTCCGCGAAGCCTACCGACTGATTGGCACAACTCGAGTACGGCTTAACAAACGTGTTCGTCTGCTATGTATGACGGCAACGCTCCGGACTGGAGGACCTAGGCAGTATGTTCTACAGTGCTTCGGTTTACGAGATGGAAACTTCGTGGATATTCACCGTTCGAACTTGCGGCCTGAAATTCGAGTGACTACATCGGTCCTAAAATCCTCTCTCGCCTCATCATTCACTTTTCCAGAGCTACGCTGGGTAATCGGCCTACCAGGAATAACAATAATATTTTTACCTGACCGCAATTCTGGTTTGCGCATAGCCCTATACCTTCGACGCTGTAATCCATATCTTGCCCCAAGGACACGCAAATGGGATGCTTTGAATGACGAAGAATATGATAAAGAGACCATGGATTTGGTCAACAATCTGAACTTTAATCTTCACGGTTTGATCATTGTGTCTACCACGGTCTTGATGGTCGGTGTGGATTTCCAAGGAGTAAAACGAATAATCAGTTTGGAGCCGGGAGATTTTGATCAGGAACTACAGATGGAAGGCCGCATGCGAGAGTCTGGAGAGTCATATCTCTATGTATCGAAGAAAACGATGGAATCAGCGCAACGTCTAGATGCCGAGATGGAAGAACAGAAGAAGTCGATGGAATTGAGTTGGGCTTCTCGTCTTGTCGCTCCTTGCCGCTCCGACAATCAGAATACTCAATACAATAACCCTCCCTACGAACAATCGTTGTGCCGCTGCTCCTCTTGTACAGAGCATCCTCGTATCAAACCACCGTGTCTCTGCAGTGGCTGTCGTCCTGGCCAGTCTCAACGGGATATTCTATTATCGAGGCGGACTATATTGCAGGCACTTGCTGTCGAACTTCGTGAGGCAGTCATTTCTCGTGGTCTCATGTCGGCAGAGGCTGAAGGTACCAGAGTTGCTGAGAAAGAGGGGCTGGATAGTGAAGAAAAGGAGATTGTGTCAAAGTGCTTGGTGGAATTGGACGACAAGTTGTTTGAGAGTGATGTTGGGAACCCCGGTGGTTTATGCATTCCTGGAATGTTCGTGCCCAAGCCTGTCATATCGATTATTCTCGACCAGTTCTATGACGTTAAATCAAGCAAGGAACAACTCATGATGCGCCTCAAGAATCATCCTCTTCATCCTGAATGGTTGGAGGCCATCTGGAGGGCTATCAAAGGGGAAATAACCACAGCCTTGACTGTTCACAGACTGGAAAAAGAGGAGAAAGAGAGAGACCAAAGGAGAGATGCACTGGAGAAGCAGAGGATGAAAGAGTTGGTTGCATTGAAAGATGAGAAAGTGGCTGCGTTGTTACAGTTGGACCCAATGTTGCAAATCGAGCAGCTCTCGGACCCGAAAGTCCTACGCGTCGATCGTTTACAATTGGAACTGGAATGGCACCGCCTGTGGGATATGGACGTTCCGAGGCCATATAAATTCAATAAATGGGGTCTAATCGAGGAGTTGAAGAAGATATTACCACGGTTTCATGAGGAAGAAATACAGATTGAAGATGTCCGGGATATTTTACGCAGTCGCCCTACCTCTACATAGCGAAAATACAACTACTCCGAGTCTTACTATTATAAATACATTAACTAGACAATTTAAGTATCCCAGCATCCATCGTCGTCTGTCATGAAGCCATCCAGAGCTTCATCTTGAGACGCACCAGACACTTCGTGCTCTTCCTCCTGGTCCACAGCCTCATTGGTAGACAGTCTCTGAATCAAGTCTTGGGCAGCGGCAATGGGACTGACCTCCTGCGTGGATATCTCGCCGTGATTGACCGTATGAAAATACAGCGGCTCGATACTAAAGTCTGCCTCCAAAAAATCTCCGTCTGCTTCGATGTCGATAAAAGGGTCTGTCGTTGGATGCGATCCAGACTCTGGCGTTACCATAGACTCATCGGCTGATGGTTTTGAGGGGTTCGGAAACTGCACATCACGCAAATGCATCATGCGGACTGTATGCTTGCGAAGAAATGTATCAAACCCTTCAACTCCCTGACTGAATTGAGTCTTGATGGTGGTGTCTGAGTCTGTGGATCGGCGCCCCTCTTCATAGCAGTGTAAGTTGGTCTCCCGATATTCGTCCATAAGAATTCGCATTTCAGCCCGAGCAGATGGTACAGATCGGCGCTGGGCATGCTTCTCTAATCCCACACCACCAATCACCTCCTCCTTCAGAACTCCAAACTCCTTCAAGTTCCGTGCAATGTGATTACGGATAAAAGAATCTCCAAACTCAGCACCTTTGTGCTGCACGATAGCCTCGAGGATCCGCTGAAAAAACTCTTGAAGTATGTCCACAGGGCGGTGAGTACCAGGAAGCCCGCTGAGAGATGCAACTGCAGTAGAGAGAATGGCTTCCCGAAGTTCGGGTGTGGACTCAAAGTGCAGGTCGATGATGGATGCCAGCAGGTAGAAAGCGTATTTTTTGTGAGAAGAGCCTGCCATACAAAACATGACCACCTTCAATTGCTCCCATGCCCGACCGACATCACCCTCCGCAATACTCAAGACAAGCTCCCGTGAACGTAATACATCTCGTAGGAAGTCTTTCGACCGGGCCAAAATATTGTCTCCTTTGGATGCTGGTGATTGGGAGTTTTCGGCGGCGGCAAGTGCGTTGATTATTTGACTACTTGATGCAGGAGGGAACGTTGGCGACGGGGACTGAGCTGTACTTTTCGGCACACGAGAATCCTCTCTTCCTTGGGCAGCGCGGAATATGGCTTTCTCAGTGGTATACATATCGTGGAGCTGAAAGGCATATGCCTCAAACTCTTGATCTGTCGGCATTTTTTTGGCTCTTTCAAGCGCTGCGACAACATCGAATATATCGTGATGACCGGAAACATCAACTTTCTTGCTCTCGGCCACCTGAACCAAAAGTAACCTAGTAGTATCATCAATACAATGCGAAGAAAATGCCTAGATTTTAATTGTTACCTCCAGCAATCGAGCATCCTTGTATCCGCTACAAGGTACATGAGGTCAGTAGCTTGATGGTAGTTGTACTTTCCCTGCTCCTTTGCTATCTTCCTGTTGATTTTCGAGGCAGAATGACCGAGCGTGGAAGGGTCTAGGCTGGCATAGCTGACGAGATGGTTGTCAATGATGCGAGCGTCATTAGTCCATTGAGTATGCCACCATGCCAGTTGTGGTGACATGATACGTAGGCTATGGAACGGAGACGTGTGAAGCTGACGATGGTCCATGAGCTTGAGTAACAGCTCAAACGTAAACCCATCGCCAATGACAGGAAGCATGCGTTTATGAAAACGCTCACTTGTTTGGCCGCTGCTTTTGAAAAAGTCCATCAATGACCCAAGGAACTCATCGAGCTTGGTTTCACTACCACTAGTCGTCGGCAATGGGAAACATAGACAAGGTTCGTCAGGAACCTTCTGGCGGCGACCTCGAGTGCGCAGCAAATCATTAGCCCGACCCTTCAAATGCTGTAGACTGGTGCAATAGTTTCCAAATGTCCAAAGCCACTGAAACACAAAAACGCGGCGCTCGTGAGTAGTATCGATGAGCCGAAGCAGTTGCTCTGTGGTTGCTCTGTGGTAATTTGATCAAGCTGGCACAGAGCACGAAGCTTCTGCTTCATTTCGTAGTCAAAAACCTGTGGACGAGGACCTGTGCGCCGAGCCCAGAAGGTACCAGCCATCCCGAGGTTCATGAAATTTTCACGTCCAAGTCGGTGCATTCGCCGCCGAATATAGTTCTGAACGTTATCGAGAACAATCCAAAACCATACATCGGGGTCCCGCCCAAGATCCAAACACATCATTGCTGCCCTTTCTGACAGCCCAAACAGAGCCTTGAGTGTAGTGGGATATGAAGGTGTATTGCCAACATGCGAGTCGTAGCGAAATTTTTCGTATGATACATTGTTACTAATATTGAATAGAGCTTCCTGCATTGGTCCCAGGCGCGCAAAATGCGAGCGGCTGAACGCGAGTTTGGAAATGACAGTGGAAACAACCTATTCATTTACAGTAGTAGAGTAAGCAGAGAGATAAAGTATTAACAAAAAAAAAAAAAACAACTCACCGCTTCAATTGGGCGATGTTCCCGTACATTGACCTTGCCCTGAATATGGTGTGGGTCTGGGGTCGAAACTGACTCAAGCAGACCCCACAAAAGCGGCTGATATTGTCGGTGAATATGGGTGACATGTTGGAATGTATGGAAGCCAAAATCATTCCAGCGCAAGTGTGAGGAACTGGATCCTATGGGTTTTGTCTTGGAAGGAATGTGAACATGTAATCCAGACGACGGTTTCACAGCCTCGCGCATTTGATATTGCAAACGCCGCGAGACCATTTGAACTGCAAACGACGAGAGCGCTGGACGAACAGAACGTACAGCAGTATATGGACGCTCAGATGCAAAAGAATACATCTTGGCGGAGTTTTTGTGTATGACCCCATATTTGTGCCGGCTCCAGAGACGAAGAATGTCAGACACGCAGCGAGATGACTCGCCGCGAAGAAATCTTGAGACGATAGCCGCTCGAGAGCGGAAGCAGCGCCGGTCGTCTTGCTTCCATGTTTCCTGTTCCGTGGTACTGGGTGTCCGAAAGATTTCATAGACAATTTCGTCAAACTTGAGTCCAAGAGTTTTTGCATATTCTAGAATAAGGGCTATCTTCTTTTCTAGGGAAGGTGGTGGATCTGACACAGAAGGTAGAGAAGGGTCTTCGTCTAATGCAGTTATCTTTCGTTTGGTACCACGACTTGAGGAGCATACTGGAGTTGTGGGGATATGTGATGTAGGAAAAACAGGGATGGTATTGGATCGTTTCGGTGACTTGAGCCGGCGAATAGACCTTGGAGAACGAGAGGGAATCTTGTTCTTTGGGCAGTGAAAAACCAATTAGAATCATATTTCGAAATACCAGATGGCATATACACACCGGTGTTCCAGAAAACATCCCTACATATGACTGTTGGTATTGGGGTGAGGTTCCAGCAGCAGTTGCATGATTAACGGGGGTATGGTTGCCTTTACTTCGTTTGTTGGGAACATTTGCGTAGTTTAATACATAGTTTTCTTGGAAGACGAGTTTAACTGGGAAGACGAGTTTATCTAGTGCTATATACTTATAGTCTTATTGATACAAATTGATAACTCATCTTTTTTTATAAAAAAAATTACCTGTAAGCCCTGGCTTGAGCCCAAGCCGAGCCCAAGCCTTGTCGGGCTTAGGCTCAGGGCTTGGCTCAATAAAAGTACAAGCCCGGGCCCCAGAAAGCCAGGCCAAAGCCTGAGGCTTCAGGCCAAGCCCGAGCCCGCACATCACTACAGACTACATATATAAACACGTAGAGTGTCAAGTATATATCGTCAGTCTGGTTACACGAGACTATGCATGGCCCATTGCCTACTATAAAGGAAGTGGGCCATCGCTTCGCGTGGCAAGTACAAGGCCGTAAGCCGGCTGCAATACAGACTATGAGTTGCATGCCGGATTCCGGCTCCGGCAAGTCAGCATCAATTCATCATGATAAGAATGTGATAAGATTTGCCTAATGGGAATGTCACAAGGAATGCTAAGCGATGGGGTTTAGTAAAGACGAGTCCTTCCTTCGGTCGGCCTCGTAACTTACACACAGCTACTGCACGTGGCTTTGATGCGTTGTTTGGCTTTAACATTTGCTTTGTTTGTCTCGCTCGAGTGCTGCTCTCGAGCTCTTTATTACAAGTTTACACCCTCTACAGCATATGTATAAAGTCATAATTATATATCTTGGACTACCTATGGATGTCCCATACTCTGTCTCGAACTCAAGTCCCGGACAATTTCCCCGGCCATGTCTCGGACTCTTGAGTTCCCGTGCAATCTGGAAAATAGGTAATATGGGCGCTAGGACAAGTCCGGCGGAGTTCAAACGGATAGCATTACTAGTCTTCAGCGCGAAGAAGTGTAAAGGTTCGAAATTGAGGAGTCAGGACTTGCTCACGGAACAGGAAAAATGAAAGGGGAATAAAGAATAAAGGAAATGGAAGGGAAAAATCTGAGTTTGCACTTTACAGAAACTGTTAAATATCAAGAACGAAAAACCAATATCAAGGTAAGTATTAGAGAGGTTGCGCAGCGCCAACCATATGCCGCGTGCGGCTTAGTCAGCGTGCGCGAGTCGTGTACTGCGAGATATGTGCGCAGCGTATATTAGGAAAATGGCACGGTCTACCTACATCATAAAGACATAGATATAAAGTGAAAGATAAATTAGACTGTATTGACACCAAAAGGCCAAGTAATATGGTCGCCTTGTTACGATACAGGTGGAATAACATAGACATGCTGTGCCAACTGGTTGGGAAAAGTTTGCGAGAAGTAGTGCAGAACCCGAAAGTTGCGGGATGTAGAAATGAAAAAATCGGTTGGTTTCTTCAATATGGAGGCACTTGTGGTGTCTTTCAGAGGGTAGGAGCATCATAAGAGAGAGAGGAAACTTTCTGGGAGAGGATTATCGCATTTTGGTCATATTTTGTTGGGGTTCTGTTTTGACATTGAGCTAAAATGGTTGTATATAGTTGTAATCATCATTAGCCTCACGTTGGGACAAGAAAAGTTCATGACGCACCGTGTTCCTGCCAAAGGCAACAAAATGTTATCTGCCACGCATGGTCCTATAAAACCTCATCCAAATCACAAGTTACAACATCCCAACTGTTCCTACAGGTCCATTAAAAAACGTTGGGATTATTGAGCTTGAAGTGACCGAGTAGTTGGAAGGTAAAAGTCGAGTTTGAGCCTGTGGTTGGCCAGCGCACCCATTTCGCAGTGAATAGCTCGCGCACGCTGACTAAGCCGCATATGGCATATGGTTGGCGCTGCGCAACCTCTCTATTTTAGCAGTGTTTTTTTTTTTTTTTTTTTTTTTTCTTGTTTTATTCTGAGCGTTCAGGTCTACCTATGATGCTCACTACTTTTATCTAACGTGTCCCCAGGCTCGAGAAGTACCACCTTCAAGCATACACTCCCCGATGATAGCTGTAAAGTTAAGCTATATCAAGAACTCAAGTCCCAATACTTCGTAAGTTTGCAGTGACTGATTATGCTTCACAGATACGGACTAGGATTTGGAACGTGGTTGATATCAAGAGTAGCAGGGATTTTAGAGCAGTACAGAGTATACGTTGAACAGGAATGAGAGCCACAAAAAAGTATGCGTTATGGGCATAGAGCGAGACGGTAATAGGCCGGCTCAATTCTCACATCACTTCGCGTTTATCACTTCGTTTTGTATTAGAGACCTTGCGCAAAGCCAACCACTGCCACGTGTGGCTTATTAAGCGTGCGCATGTCAGGTGGCAGTGGTTGGTTGCGCTAGCCAACCACACAAAATTTTTGCTCTGATGCCGCAAAAAAGAAGATATAAAAAGACGAGTGCTTGCGATTATGACGAGGGCACCTCAAATAGTCCAGCCCGCCGCTCCAGTCGCCTAAATCTCGACTCGGGATAAGTACTGGTGTATCAGCTTCTGGCAGTGTCGCACAGTTCTCCCGCTCCGGAGTCACGTGCCTGATCCCACACTCCTCCGTGGCCTCCTGGACAACTGTTACCGGTTCTGCTCGTGTATTTGTTCATCATCTATAATTTTTAGTAGCTCCAGAAGGAGCTTTCTGATTAATATACGCTGCCTGAGAATGATAGATTCCATAGAGTCACAAGGAAAGTCATATATCGACGTAGACTTGTTGTGGTTGGCTAGCGCAACCAACCACTGCCACCTGACATGCGCACGCTTAATAAGCCACACGTGGCAGTGGTTGGCTTTGCGCAAGGTCTCTATTACAAATAGGTATATTAGAAGTCCGACACGGCAGGAAATTGACTGACACGTAGTACAGGGTGTTCGGAATGCATTTTTTCACCCATGATGGTGATGTGACATGTAATTATATTGTTCTTCACTGTTGGTACCTGAGTTTTGTTGGTTTTGGGCGGATGTTACATGGTCACATCTGAGCCTGGGAATGCTTTTAAGCGAGAAAATCTGACATGTCCGTGCCCCAGATACAGAGTGAGCTCCTGGACCTTTCTTCACTACTATTGTTTACTTCCGGAATCTTGAGCAGCCTGATGCCAGAAATCGGAGAGCCGCTGCCGTTTCTAGTGTCGTCACCTTGTCGGACAGGTGTAAGTATAAGGAGAGGCTACTTGTTCCTGGCTTATGGCAGCAGCTGCCAGGATGTCCATCGGAGAGGCCTTAGCCAGAATTGAGTACTATGTATGTTAAAAAAGAAAAAGGAAATAACGGACCATGCTGACTGCAGTTCGTACTACATACTTAGAAGTTAGGAAAAAGAGTACTATGGATATCATTACAGTCCGCCGACTCTTCCCACTATGTCGGACTTCTAATATACCTATTTGTAATACAAAACGAAGTGATAAACGCGAAGTGATGTGAGAATTGAGCCGGCCTAATGAGGAGTCGAGTGTAAGTCTGTATTTACAAACAATCCAGTGTGATATACTGAAAAATTGTTCACTGAACACACTCATTGTATCGATCAGATTTCCTTTGGGAAAAGGATAGCACAAAAGTAAGAGGAGGACAGTTTCTGTCAAGTGGAACTCAAAACTCCTCGCTCCGCACACTTAGTCGGTACGATCCCCCCAAAGACACAGGTCATGGGTCCTTTGAATCAGGAATGCACATGGGGCAGAGAGGAAAGACATCCAGCATTTCAAGTTCCCTCCGCACTGAACCATGAATTATTCCCGGTGGCAGTGTAATCGGAAGCGGACATCCATGAGGATAGCGAATAAGTACTGGAAGACGGCAAGAACAGCTGTGTCAAGACGTGAGTGAAACTGTCACAGAGTATCGCGAAATTCTTAATTACCTCCTCCTCATGCTCCATAAGCTGTAGGGCAGGCCACGACTGCTCTCCCCAAATGGACGCAGAACGATCGATGAAGGATGACAAGACTCGCTGTGTGACAATTTCCGTAAATATGACACAGAGTTGTACTTAGTGAACAAGAAGACCAAATACCAAGTTTTCGATCACAGACTCTGAGATCTTAGTATTGAACATGACGAGGCATCTACCCAATAAAAACACGAATACTTACCATTAAGTCCTACCAGTAAGTTTAATTTTTGTTCGATAGTTTCAAGGCGAGCGTTCATAATTTCGGAATGTCCATCGACACGAACCGCACCAACTGCACGCTATAGAAAACCTGAAAATTTTCCAGCAGGGTGGCAAAGGACTCACCTTTGACTGTCCTTTCATACACACAGGGAATTTTTCTGAAATAAGCAAAACCAAGTTATTTCGTGTTAGTGACCGTGACAGGTAGCTCCATTGCATACCCACTTGGTTTTGCAACGCGCGCAAGCCATCCCTATACCGTCCCCCTGGGAACATTTCGTTTTCTTTGTGCGACAGGAATTACAAGCCTGGTCTCATTTCATTATCAGAAGGGAGAAGGGTCCGAGGGAGAGAGAGGATACGAACGATATGCCTTTGCCCAACGTTGGAGTTATGAGATCTAGCCATGGCAGACTTGGACTGACAAGCATTTCATATCTTGGGACACTTATATGGTTTTCGAAAACTTCAAATCGGTGTCGATCCTCGATTTTGCCTGTTTATCAGAAGACTGACCCGATCATGGTGTGAGATTCTCACACCAAGGTACATGTCTCTCGCACATACTCTCGCCTTGAAAAGGGTTTTCAGGACAAGACCGTAGTTAGCGAGTGAATATGATGACTGTCTCTGATCCAGTTGAATTGGTTTCATTAATACGATCCCATCTCGATAATTCGCCACCTCTGCTTGACCGCAACTCGGCTCAAAACAATAAAGAATTCGCCAGAATGTTATACGCTCCTGGAAAGAAGATAGAGTATCAGAGTGAATCAAGCCCGTATCTTGTTTTTCATACAATTTGAGGCTTTGAGACTCACACTGTGCACACTGGCCCCTAGTTATGATGACAACAGCGCAGAAGGATGATGGGAACCTGATGTTAATCTGCACAATTTTGATTAGGCATTGAACACACTACCATGGCAATATATTCAATCCCTGTATCACACTTTTCTCGTAGCACGTTGATGTATTTCACCCCTCTTGTATTTCTCGCACCCATATATAACTCGCACCTTTCTTCGTAGCACGGAGCAATGTACATCTCTTGAGTCCGCAGTGCCATAAATTTCATGTGTATTGTCCACCATTACTACTGTAGGAAGAACTTCGCGAATTTATCGGTCGTATGTGTGGATAGTACGCAAATTTAAAAGCCTTGAGTAACTATACGACATATGGCCAAAGTTATGCATACTTATGCAATTCATTATTTGGGGACTTGGGTAAAAAGAATAAAATGTCTAGTTTGCAATAAATATGCAGTTTCACTCATTTCTACTCATTTTCACACAGTTTCTTACCCATCCCATTCGCTATAAAGCATATAATTGCATATGAGCATTTTCCTGATGTGTGCCCGAGCACTCCAACCGAAATTTGGGAAGAGTATGGCATTCACGTACCTCATTAATTAGTCTGTTGTAAATAATAAAACCCCCGCCACTGACACAATGGGGCCGAAAAGAACTGCATACGTAAAGCTTACCATGGAAGCTGACAATGGAAGCCTTTCGAGTCAGTGGGGCAACCTCAAAGTTCACCGATGCTTATTAACGGTATTCCCTTTTTTTACAACTTCGGACAATAGACCTCTTCTGCAACGAGATGGAGGACAGACCATTCATTACTTCAACGTCGATCAACGCGGCACAGAAGAAAACGAATTTCACCGATAGTTACTTCTTTCAATGCAATTTAAGCAAGACCCAAGAATGCCCGAGTCATTTTTAAACAGAACAGAAAGGTTTGTCGACGGTTTCTTTCTTTGGTTTGACTCTTACTATCACAAGGACTTACGTAATTTCGAACACCTGCCCGTCTCGTATACGACACCAATCAGAAGCCAGGCACGATTATATGTGCACAGAAGGGGAACAAGTTGTTCTTGTGAAACAAGCACAGGGAAAGAACCATCGGCGATTCTTTTGTGCTTTCTCAAGATGACTCAGACCTTTGTTTGAATTGCATGGAGTCAAAGAATCGTAGGCGAATTCAGCCTCCTACCCGGGCTACGGGTCGCTCCTAGTCTCGTGGTTTTCTGTTAGCGCGGGCACTGCCAGAAATTTATGACATACTTAATCTGTCAAGTTCAACCGGACGCGTCAGCACGTTTTTTACATAAGCTCAGCTACATAATGCCTGCAAGCCTTCAAATACAAAGATCAAATCTTCCTGTAATATCAGATTCCACCTTGAACCGACGTCGTCAACTTTCAAGTCCTATCACCATTTTGATTGTTACCCTCAACCTGGTCATCTGCAAACGTGTAATGGCCAGATGGACTGGAACAGGAGCCGTGTGAACTTTACAGATTATGTCAGAAATTTCTGGCAGTGCCTGATGTCGAAGAAGACCACTTAGATGGAAACGAGAATGAATCAGACGACGAGGATTGTTTTACACCAGGATTGACAGAAACCTTGGACTTGGATGACGAACCGATTGTAGCCCTGGAGACTGCAGAAGATGTTGTGTATCAGCAAATCTTGAGAACTCTCACCGGAGTTTGAAAAGACCGGATGGAACCGAGCTTAGAGGCTGAGGCGAATTTTCTTTTCTTCTGTTTCGCATTAGGGCGGCTCAATTCTAGCCTCGCCTCAATTCGAATTACAAATTGCCAGATTATTTCCGAGATGGACATAAATAGTCTAGTCTCTAACGCAGTTGCGAACTTGCGACGGTCGGATGATTTCTCAGCCATGTCGGAGTTTAAGGCCGATTATATAGAAATCAGAATGTCACAATGTGATCCCGGTATGTGCAAATCTGCGTTGCACCCCTGTGAGTACCGGCAACTACAGCCAAAGGCGTGTCTGTTTGGTCATGTTTTGTCTCACGCGCTTGAAGTATGGCGGGCAAACTGAGAAAGTCGACGCTGGGGCAACCTCAACACTCCTTTATGATTATTTTGAGTATCGGGATATGATTTCAAAAGCATATATTAGAGAGGTTGCGCAGCGCCAACCATATGCCACGTGCGGCTTATTAAGCGTGCGCTGGCAGCTGCCTCGTATTTGTGTGCGCTAGCCAACCGACACTCTCTGGCGCACTTTTATCCTTCATGCCGTGCCGTGCCATGGCACAGTTGCATTTTAGAGCTACTCAGAAGACTCTTAAATCCCACTCTTGAGCTTTATCTAGTGCCCCACGCCATTCTAAGCATACTTATATCAAAGAAGGAGGCCATCGCTTCGCGTGGCAGATACGAGGCCGAGTACCCAACCGGTAATGAGGTCTGTGCCGGACCGGATGCCTAAAGGGGATAGCATCTAGTACGGCACAGCCACTGCCTGCGAGCCCAGGATAAGTAAGGACGAGTCCCTAAAGGGCCTCGTAATGAAGGTCTAAAGGTCACCCTTCACCTAGTCTGCTTCTTGCTGGGTAAAGCTGGAGTACTCTGAGTATATCAATGAGACAGTAATATTATAATATAGATATAAGACACCGAAATTACTGAAGCCATACTGCATCTCCCCACTTCAATATTTGCCCGACCTCCAGGATGCATTTTGGCTATATAAAGCTCCATCTGTTCTTCATCTACAGCATGGAGGAACTTGCTAAGGAGTTTTAGGAATAATATTTGTTGCTCTAGTGTCATATATTACATTGTGTAGTGCAAAAATATGGATGAAAGCTCGAATTATAGTTACGGTTGGCCAGCGCACACAAATACAGGACAGCTGACAGCGCACGCTTAATAAGCCGCACGTGGCATATGGTTGGCGCTGCGCAACCTCTCTATTACACGGATCTATGGAAGCAGATTTTTTTAAAAAAGACTTTTCTGAAAAATTTATATATCGGCAAGCTGTTGGTCAGCTGTTGAGGAATGAAATAAAAATTCTGCTCCCATAGATCCGTACAAATTAGTTCAAAGTTTGATTTTGCAACTTGACCGGAGCAAATCGGTGAGGTTTTGGTAGCTCTAGGTCAAAAGTTCGTTCTTTTCTTTCTCATATTTCAATTGAAGTGCTCCGGCACAGGACCTCCGGGCTGTCCTCCCTTTGAAATATTCTCTTGCATGCTAGCGATCCGAGTGCTGAAACAAGCACTAGAGTGAATCTTCACCCATCCTAGCCATGCCCTCACTCCTGCTTTACGCACCACAATATTTATTATTTGTGTCTTGTTTCACCTCATTTTTATTGTTTGACATTTGACTCCTTTCGTATCCCTTTATATAACTCAACGGCCTCAACTCCTAAAATTTTACATACTCATATCTGTTCTCTCAAGACCGTTGGTACATACTTTTATCTTCCAATTCGCGTTACCCACCCTCCCTTCCCCATTTTTCTAACTATTGGCTGCATCTTTGTAATAAGTCGTACCGCGCTCAATCTCGATTTGGTTTAGGGACGGCCGCTGTTGCAGGGCCGTTCCGTATTCGCCTAAAACTGAAATATGTTGGACACGAAGAAAGATGATTAGCTACCGCTAAACCGACCGCGACAAGATCCGGCGATGCAGGGAGCACAGCTGTTGATCCGACAGCCGGCATACCCAGTGCCGCTGAGAAGGCCCGAGAGATTTTATAGTGTAGTTGCTGTGTCAAGGTTGAATCATAGATGCTTCCAGTGGGCAAAGTTTTCTGGTTCTTAGATTCAGGTTCACTGACATTCAAAGTAGTTGTGTCAGGTGTTTTTCTTTTTCCCACCAGTTCTTGTCTCATCAGCTGCACCTGGAGGTAGTTGGCCTAGATACCGCAATCTTGTACAGCCAGAGAATCAGTCAATCTTCTTGAATCTTTGGCGGAGTTGCGCAACCTTCCTTAAACGATTGCCTGGATCAATTTCGGTAGGTTGATCTCCAGTCTCCAAGCTATGGTTCAACCCCTAGTCTCAGTTAGGAGCAGCAAAGTCCCGCCACTTTCTCTTTTCTCTAACTTGTATGTACAGTATAGAGGTTATCTTAAAGTGTACCATAGATAAAACCCACGTCATCGATTGTAAGCTCACAATAAATCTGATTGTTTCTTTGATTCATTCTCGCTTCAATGGGTTCTAGAACCTTCCAAGATATTTGAATCTTTTCTAGAACTCCTCTATACGACTGACACCAGACTCCATTATTCAGATATTGTCTCTATTCGTCGTCTTCTGATTCCGTTTCATCGGAATCCAATTCTCCAGTATCAGACTTAAACTTGGGCATGCTATCAAACAGGAAATCTTTATCTATTTCTTCTGATTTATTTCCCATCATTGATCATCCTTTTGAGTTGCCTCTGTTGAGGGCGCATCCTGCTACATAAAGTAGAAGATGGTAAGACCTCTACTCACCTGGGGACAAAAGCTAAGACTGTTAGTAAAGTATACTAGAGGGCTTAAGGCGACTGTTTCAGAGAGAAACGAACTGAGTATTAAGGCAGATAATGTTGTGCTCATAGCCATAGATCATTTTCGCCAGTCTTAGATGTAAAGACGAATATGCCCGCATCGGAACTGAGTCGGGCAAACCCAAGTTCCTTCATGGATGCATCAAGGGAGTGCCACCACGAGAGGCCTGCCTGCTTGAGTCCATAGAGGGCACGCTTTAGTCAAATGACTTTATGCTCCTGTCCAGAAGTTTTAAAACCTTCCGGTTGTTCCATGTAAATCTCTTCTTCGAGTTTGCCGTACAAATAGGCGCTGCGAACATCGACACCGGACAAATGCCAGTTCTCGAGTGCTGCCAATGCAAGGACGAGTCGCACTGTCTCAAATCGGACTACTGGAGAGAAGACTTGGTCGAAGTCTAAACCTTCAACCTGGGAAAAACCTTTAGCGACGAGCCTCGCCTTCTTACGACCGTCGCTTTTGACGTCGAAGACCCATCGGTTTTTAATAACCTTTCTGTTGGAAGGTCGATCCACGAGTTCAAAGACGTTGCGCTTGCGAAGTGCCTCTAATTCTTCACGGCAAGCAATCTTCCACTCCTCCTGCTCAGCCTTTGGCAGGCGAGCAATATCTCGGTAATGCCACTCACGGATATTTTGTTTGGCATTATTGACTGATTCCTCTTGTACTGCTTGAGAAAGCAGGTAATTCATAAATTTTACTCCCCCTTCCCGGCATAATCTTGCTGTATCATCCTCACGTAGTGGTGGTGCAGGTTGAGTGTCGCCAGTGGTGGTTGAACCTGGGTTACCAGGCACAGAACTAGGTCCGGGAACCTGTTTTGGAACTGTAGGTTGAGGGGGTCTGCCCCGTGGTTTGGGGTCTCGCCACTGCTCGGTGTCTCCTACAGTTTTCTTCCACTCTTTTGGTTTCTGCACATCGATATCTATTGGGGGCCGATTATCCCCATAAAGATTACCAGGCCGTGTGGGAACTTTCCGCTGATGCCCTGAGGTCCGTGGTGCCGGAGGTTGTTCCGGTTCGGGTTCCTCTGCCGGAGGCGTTGGCGGGGGACTAGGAGTCGCTGGACCGTCGTCCTGCGGGTTTTCCTGTCCATCTTGGTGGGAAGGACCGCGAGGAGGATGAGAGGTAAAACCATCATCATCATCGTCGTCAGGAATCGAGTCTGGAGGATTGTATTCGGGATCCTCATCATCGGGTGCTGATAAAGGCAGTTTACAGGACTTTCGGGGACGCTTCTCGCATTTAGGGAAGACTGTCTCCTCGAAGATAGAATGTGCCAATGTAAAAACTACATTGTTAGGTAGACGCATAAAGCGATTGCCATGTCCACCAGGAGCTACGCCCAGATACACCATATATTCTGATTTAGGGGCGAGTTTGTTCTTTCGTATGTTAGCTGGGATATGTACATAAGCACCACAGCCAAAGACACGCAAATGGTCAATATGAGGAACCTCCCCCTTAATTCCCTCATGGGGAGTCTGCCATTTAAGGCGACGCAGAGGTGTCCGGTTGTAAATGTGGACGGCATGTTCTACTGAGAACTCAAACCACGACTCAGGTATGCAAGCGAATAGCCGCATTGCTTCGGCTTTATCCATCATGGTACGCATAAATCGTTCCGCTCTTCCATTTTGCTGGGGTGTGTACGGCGCACTTTTAAGGATATCAATACCCTTTTCCTTCAATAAATTGATGAAGGCATCGGACATATATTCACCGCCGACGTCAGACATCCATCTTTCGATTTTTGTTTTAAACTGGGTCTCGACCATAGCAATAAAATGCCTAGTCGCAGTGAGTGCAGCAGCTTTGGTGCGCAGGAAGGTTATCCATGCATGACTCTTCCAATCATTGAAAAAGACAATCACATACTTATATTTGTGATAAGAAGTCACGGGGAATTCCTTCAAGTCCGAATGGATAAGCTCGAAGGGACGTGTAGCACGTCTCGGGCTCGGTGGGAATGCTCGTTGAGGCAACTTCCCTTCGGCACAACCACGGCAAAGAGGAGTATCGCGAGGAATCTCAATCTTCGGGAAGCCGTTGGTATGCTTAGGTGCGTTAAGAAGAACGTCACGCGAAGGGTGGCCTAATCGGCGATGCATTGTCTCGTAATCGAGATGGTAAATGCAAGTGTCAGCAATTTCTGTGACATCATGCTGTGTATGTAGCAGGAAATATAAAGTTTCCGCCGGATGACGTTTGGTAAAGGTTAAAAACCTTTTACCTGATTTGTTAACCAACTGAATATGCCGCGAGTCACCGCGCACATTCAAGTTATCACGTAAAAAGGTGCCTAGCGACAAAAGTCGTTGATTCAGGTCGGGGACATAAGAAACGGGTTCGATCGTATAGATATTCGATCCTTGACTAAGACAGACAGTACCTCGGGCAGTGATTTGAGTCACGCCGTTTGCAGTTTTCACTGGAATAGGAGGAATGTCCTCGAGTTCGGTAAAATCGGCTTTCTCGTTACTAAAGTGCGCTGACGCGCCAGAGTCGAGTAGCGAAATAGACTTAAAGAAGTCTTGCAACATTTTCTCGAATCCCTTACACTTATCACACTTGGCAGCAGAACATTGACGCGCACATAGATTGGATGAAGGTACTAATACAGTGGGGGCAGCATGTAAAATATGAGTACTACACAAATCACCTGCAGCAGAAAAACGCGCATTAGTGCCACTGTAAGAGGGTAGAGAAAAATGGACGAACTCATCGTCTTCATCATCGGAGCCCATGGAGACTTTGTCGTAGTCGACACCTTTGGTCAATCGATCAATCAAAGATCGAGATCCAGAGCCGGATGCTTCCGGCTGGTCAGACATGACGACATCTTCGAGGGCGCGGACACGTTCAAAAGTTGGTTCGAGGCCGATGTCCCGGACCAAGTCAATAGATCTCTTGGTAGAGGTGAATAAAGCGTCGAATGGCTTAGGAGCCGGAGAGAAGAATGGACGGCGCACATCTAGAGCAGCCTGGTCCATAACGATGGTGGGGGACATGGTGTGGGAACACTCACCCTCATCAGCATCGGCCGAGTTGGCCTTCTCCTTACCATTGCCACGCTTACCGCGCTGACGCTTCTTCTTCTTCCCATCCTGCTTAGTCTGCGAGTCAGAGCTGCCGGTGTTTTGGCGCTTCTGCTGGGACTTGAAGTCAGGATCACCATCCTTTCGCTTCACAGCCGAGAGTTTGTTGGCACTCTTGCCGGAATTGCCGTTGTTGCGCTTGTTTCGGCCTTCCCAGGCATGAACAGCGGCATTGCGGATTCGTTCCGGCGTCAATTTCTCGACGATTTCGTCCATTGGCGTTTGAGCGACACTTTGGGTTACGAAGGAGTACCGATCAGGGAGCTTACTAATGATAAGCATCGCCTGAATAAACTTGGGGACGGCCCTACTGGTGGTATTAGCGCTTCCAGTAGGCGGGCTGTTAGCGGCGATACGAGTGAAAACATAATAATGTTATCGATGGCGGGAGCAGGGTGTTTGTCGTTAGGAATGTGATAATCGATGGCACGTTTAAAGTCGGTGAAGACTGTGGCAACTCCTGGCTTGCCATGCTGACCTTTGAGTTTGTCGTACATCTCCTTGGCGCCAGTCTTGTTCGAGATGAGAGACTTAATCTGGGGAGAAACTCGAAGTAGAATGTTACCCATGGCTTTTTGCATGTCATTCTTCCAGATTTTCAGGTCTTCGGCTTGGGAGGCAGTAGGAGGCGAGGCAGTGGAGGGAGGCGAGTCTTCCATAACGTACCAGACACTCTGAGACATGAGGAACGCCTTGATGGCGTCGGACCATTCGATCCAGTTGGGACTGGTGAGGATGGGGACACAGTTAACAAGAGCAGAAGACATTTTTAATCGTAAAAAAAGATACGTACTTCAAGTTCCGACGATGATGCCGAAGCTGCCGCTAGTAACACGACAACAAAGACCAAAATAGATCTGGGGAGTCAAACCGTCAGCGTTAGTCCTACACTGTTAAGAGAATAATAAAAGGCAGCCACAAGGGCGCCACTCAACGGTGACTACGACCCAATTACACAGATATGCAGTGCAAAACTGACATAAATCTGGCAATGTCAACGTTTGCGCTGTACCCAAAGTACTGCAGCAAACGGACGGTCAAAGCTTGGTATGCGATCCAATATGCAGCGAATAAAACGCGCAACATGGATCAAGCATCCAGGTAACCAGAGATCAAGGGCTCGGGGCCCATAACCTGTTGAGGGCGCATCCTGCTACATAAAGTAGAAGATGGTAAGACCTCTCTACTCACCTGGGGACAAAAGCTAAGACTGTTAGTAAAGTATACTAGAGGGCTTAAGGCGACTGTTTCAGAGAGAAACGAACTGAGTATTAAGGCAGATAACTACTGTCCTTATATGCTACAAAAGAGAGTGCACAGACCATTTGTATGTGTTGTGCTCATAGCCATAGATCATATACTACATATAGAATGAGGCTGTGCATAATGTAAAGTAGATAAAAGAAAGGAATAGAACAAAGTTCAACAGCCTCTTAGATAGATCAATCAAGTTATGAATGTTTTCTGGTAATTGAATAGGCTCATATCTTGCCTGATGAGGTACAACTCTGAAAGCCGCCACCTTTTCTTTTAGCACAGAACCATCCATCTCAGCTACTATATACGAACCACCTTTAGTTTCGTAAAAACTCCTATAGCCATCAAGTATGGAGAACATCCAAAACCCCGCCTAGTGGTAACTCTGTCAGCCCACAAAACGTGTTTCAAATACCACCGCCACTTCATAAGATCACTGCCAGTTGCTTTAACTAACGCTTCCCTTATATCGAAATGAGCCCTTTCAATTTTCCCATTGGCTTGTGAATCATATGGTGAAATCTTAATTCCTTTAATGCCATATTTTGCTTCAAGCCACCTAAGAACAGCTCTCATTTGAGGTGCATTGTCCGACACTACTTCTGACAGACAACCCCATCTACAGATAATATCCTCAAAAAACCATTCTGCTATGTTTTTCGCGTTATCTCTTCTGATTGCTCTTCCTTCTGACCAGGAAGACAATGCACATCTACCATGAACAACGTATATTTACATCCATTACTTTTGGGTGAAATTTGCATTGTATCAATGTGTATTTTCTGAATCAGAGAAGGCGTAGGCGTCACTGTTGGTGGGATTTTTAACATCCGCAACTGTCTGTCTTGACAGGATTGACAAGATCCAACATACCATTGGACATCCTCTAGTAACTCTGGCCAGCAAAACTGTCTAGAAATAACTGCTTGAGTTGCGAATACTCCTTTATGGCCCAGGTATTCATGAGCTGAGTACAACATTTCCATTCCCTTATGACCATCCCTTACAACCAATAAATGAGGTCCTCCTTCGACATTTCTTTTGTACATTCTTCCTTCACTGTCCAGGAAATATCCTGACGCTTGAAAAGTGAATCTTCTTAGCTCTGCAGGCTTCATCCCTAAAGTCACTGCTGAATCTGGGTCTTTTAACCATTCATAGATATCATCCAGCTTTCGGTCAGCCCTTAACGCTCTCGTCTTTCTTCTAGAACCACTATAAGGATTTGATTCATGCCAATCATTGTCAAAATCTGGTAATAGTTGTGCTAACTGAGCATGGTTCATTCTCGGATCAAGCTGAAGGGAAGGTATTACTTCAGCTATTCTCAGCCCTTCTTGATCCTCATCAATAAACTCCTGCAAATCATCTTCGAATTCTTCTAGACTTTTCACAGCTTCATATAGGTAGCCTCCTCTATGATCAATGTCATGCTTGAAGTCCTCAAATTCGAATGGAAATTCTTTGACACCTTCTCCCATTCTGAAGCTAAGTGGTTTCCCATTGTTTTCACCATTTCTATCTTCTGGTTCCAACTTAGGAATAATGGGTTGATCACCTGTCGGCCTTCTAGAAAGCCCATCTGCTAGACTATGGTGCTTTCCTGGAATGTGTATTAAGGTGAAGTGATATTTCCTTATCGCCTCAATCCATCTATTGATGGTTGTGTTGGGTCCCATACTAGGATTATCCAACATACCCTTAATATACTTTGCATCTGTCTCAATCGCTAAGTTTCTAGAACCATACATATAGTAGTAGGTCGCCTCTAGAGCCAGCTTAAGACCATACAACTCTCGTTTCGCTTGTGAATATGATGCTTCTCGTGCATTCAACGTAATAGAGCCAAATAAACAATAATGCTTTTTCTTTGGATCTACTTTATCTCGCTGATACAGACTATATCCCACAGCCATATATGATGTATCCACAGCTGTAGTCGATAGGTCATCAGGAAAAACCCTAGAGGCAATTTTAGACAGCAAAAGTATGAAAATATAATAATAGAGTATAATCTTCAATAATTATCTGGAATATAAGAATTATGCAAAGTTACTGATGTCCCCTGATAATGGTGCATAATTTTTGCATAAAGTTGGATAATCTTGATAATGGTTTGCATTATAAATGTCAAAGCTATGCAATGTTATATCCATAATCAGACACTGTTACTCAGAATCAAGCAAGTAGGAGTCAAGCAGACACAGCATATATTCACAAAAAAGATAGTCAAAAAGATATATATTACTGTAGATCTACATCATACAGATACAATTTGTAACAATATATATACAATTAGTCAGTAGACCTACACCACACATTGCTCTCAGATGATGCAGGTGGATGTGCTGAAGTTGCGAAGGGTTAGAATATGATATAAGAGGTAGATAAGGAAAAGACTCACAAGGAAGAGGCTCTCAATATCTATAGATGCCGAATGAAGATGCAATTAACCTTTATAACAATGCCAAGTTGAAGTAACATCACATAACAGTAGCGGTGTCAGAACGACAGCCTAGATATACAGTGGGTCAAAAAATTGTCCACATGTTGGGCTATTTTGGAAAGATCATCAAATTGTGAACCAAATAGGTGTTGTATCAAAAAATAGTGAGTGAAGGCTAGAAAGCCCTTTATCCTATCTACATAAATATATTTGGTTGATGTCAATCAGTTGAGAACTCATTGAGATATAATCAATTCATTTTGATGACTCATGTGGACAATTTTTTGAGGTTCTATCCTTGTATATAATTTCTTGAGTTAAAAGTGATATCATCAGTGGAGCTTTTGCCGCAATGCAATATATATGTCATACTGATGTCATAGGCTCCACCCTAGCTGTATATAACCTGTCTTAAATGACTCAGATCCGCTACAACATCATGAGACCCCTCACCTCTAGCCAAAAGAATAATGTCCTTGCTCTCCTTCAAACTTCTGCTTCTACCAGGGATATCTGCTCAAACTGGTGTATCCAAGTCTAAAGTTGCTTCTTTGGCCAAAGAAGTCTTTCCAGACAAGGAGAACCTGTCTGCAGGCCACCCTAGGAAACTTTCTTCCACTGATGAACATGCAGTTATTCAACAAATCACTACTGGTAAAGCGACCAATGCTGCTCAAGTGTCCAGAAACATGAATTCCATTCTTTTCCAACCTGTGACCACTGAAACCATCAGGAATACTCTTCATAGGGCAGGGGATAATGTCACAAAACAGAAGAAAAAGCCAAAACTCACTCCAGCCCAGAAGAAGGCCTGTTTAGTGGTTGCCTACAAGTATAAGGAATGGGCTGTGGAGGACTGGAAAAGGGTTATTTGGTTAGCTGAGACCAAGATCAATCTTTATGGGTCAGATGGGCAGCAGTATGTGTAGGGAAGAAGGGGAGAATCACTGGGAGACAGAGGTGTGCAGAAAACTCTGAAGTTTGGAGGAGGAAATATCATGGTATGGGGATGTATGGGATGGAATGGAGTGGGGAACCTTGTGGATGTTGAGGGGAAAATGAATGGGCAGCAGTATGTGGCCATTTTGGATGACAATCTTCTGGAAAGCATGGAGGGTTTGTCTATTGATCCAGAAATAGCCATCTTCCAGCAAGATAATGACCCCAAACACACCTCAAAAGCGGCCACCAAATGGTTCAATGATCACAACATCAATTGCATGGATTGGCCTGCACAGTCTCCTGATCTCAACCCCATTGAACATCTGTGGACTACCCTCAAACAGATGCTCAATGATTATAATAAACCACCTTCTGGAGTTTGGGAATTATGGGAAAGAGCAGCAGAGAAGTGGATAGAGATAGCAGAGGATGACTGTCAGAAGCTGATCAGGAGCATGCCTAGAAGGCTTCATGCAGTTATCAAAGCAAAAGGGGGGCATACTAAATACTAGACTGTGTTTTACTATGTACCAGCACAAATGTCAAAAAATTGTCCACATGAGTCATCAAAATGAATTGATTATATCTCAATGAGTTCTCAACTGATTGACACCAATCAAATATATTTATGTAGATAAGATAAAGGGATTTCTAGCCTTCACTCACCATTTTTTGATATAACAGCTATTTGGCTCATAATTTGTTGATCTTTCCAAAATAGCCCAACATGTGGACAATTTTTTGACCCACTGTACTCAACCTAATTTCGAACAAGGGGATGAGTAAAGAGAAGTGCATAAGAAAGGGGAACACTGACCTTGCACATTGTAGTATTCCAGCTCAGTTGTGAAGAAAGTTCTTGTATTGACAAAAATGCATCGTTTGCGATGGCCGGGATCACTGGGAGCTTTGTGAGGCTGAATACTGGTACTAGAAATTACAAACTCACGGTTGAGGAGGTCATCGGGAGCTGTAGCCAAGCTGGGGACAAAGACAAAGGCTATCATCGTTCGAGGGAGTTGGTTGGTCTGTACTAGGTGAAGAGGAAGGGGAGCGGAGGCTAACGTCATTCGAGAGTCTGGATTGGGTGGAGAAGGAAGGGACCAAGGAAGGACGCGAGCTGCAATCAACATTTCAACATAGATTTTGAGACTCCAATCAACCATGTGATTACGTGACTGCGTGCTCACTGAGCACTCTGCAGTCCGTAATTGCAGCACCCTCAATTCTAAGCCGATTTGGCTGATCCTGGAGTTGTTCCCAGGGTAGTTTTAGGCTGCAATTCGACTGATGTAATCGTCAAGACAAACGGATTACTCGTTCCTGAGATATGGCCATGTGTGCCTGCTGGTACCTTTCAACAAAGGTACCAAGTGTTGTGATGAATGGGGTAGCCCCAGGTGCATCCAAAACTCTCATTTACAGGTATTTTAGCTTATTCCAAAGTTTTCTGGTGAGTTTCTGTTCTAGGTCTATGTCTTTCCTTTTTTTCTCCCTTATCTCCTCAACCCGCAAACTTGCACATCTTTCAGTGGTTTTTCATGCTCCAATGCATGGATAGACTCCCTTCCCAATTGATACAATCAAAATGAGCCCAAGATGACGGCAAATGACCAACTCTGTGAGTCCCTGTGTCACTGCATATCCCTGCCCCTCCATGCTGGCCTGGAATGATTTCTGGACAGATTTATCTTGTTCTGGATTCATTTCCAGGGTTATATAGGCCCCAGAATTTATTTAAAACAATGCCTTGCCTCAAGGTGTATCAGGTCAGGTTTTATTCCATTTCTTTCATTTCTATGAGAAATAACACCTCAACTTCTTTTGTTTGATTTTACATATGGAGCAGGTACTGCCAGATAGGTTCTTGTTGCTGTTGAAGCACATAATACATTTTCTCAGGTACCAGTGGTAGAGATAGTACTATATCTCCCCAGAGTCTTTACTATGCTAGTCTCAACTTCAGTGACAATTGGTAAAGCAGGCATGTTATTTTTGAAAATATCATGCAACAGGATGAAAAACTTTTGTATGAACTCTGAGTAATATTATCCTTTTATTATTCCATGTTATGGAACATTATCACTTTTCTTGGGTTTTGTCATGATATTGCATAAAAACTGATAAGACATTGGTAAATGTGGAAAAAAGGTTGATATACTGATTCATAATTATCAAAATTATTCACTCTTATGCAAAGAATGCATAAAATTGCCTCTAGGGTTTTTCCTGATGGTTTGAGGGGTTTTGCTTTAATCAAGGCCTCCTTAATAATCTGCATTGATTTACGCTGCTCCTCTCCCCATTCAAATGGTACATCCATCCTAGTCAATTTTTGTATTGGCTCCGCTAGTTCTGCAAAGCCTTTAATAAATTGTCTTACTTGACCACATGTACCTAGGAAGCTCCTTACTTCTGTAAGGCTTTTGCAATCTCCCCATGAAGTTATGGCTTGGCACTTGTCGTGGGCAGGTTTCAAACCTATGACCAACTACTAATCCTTCCGGATTACAAATGAATGCTTTCTTGCCGGAGAAGGTTCCCCCACAATACTTCATTCGTTATAGAATCCTGTTAACATTATTGAGATGTTCCCAAATAAATCGTCGAATCTTAGGATTCTCAGGTATTGTTTCATAACTTCCCTTGGGTAATTCGTACCTTGTCGCTGGTCCCCTAATTGCTACATCATCAATATAACGTCTAGTAACATGAGGTATCTCATCCTTTAGAATATATGACACATCTTCGTGAAATACTGGAACCGAATTTGTCCAGCCCATCAGCAGTCTCACTAACCTATACGGACCAAAAGGAGTTTGAAACGTCGTCAAGTATCTAGAACCTTAATCTATCTCTCTCTGATGGTATCCAACATATAGATCTAGTATTCCAATCACCGATCTTCCTGCAAAATGATTTGCTAACTCATATATAGCTGGTGGCACCCCCAAATGCTGAATGGTAACTGCATTCAATGGTTCTAGACTATGTACTATCCTTAGTCTACCATCCTTCTTTGCTACACAAAACCACCTAGAGTGATAAGATGAGTTCGAAGGTTCATAGACTCCACTGTCTATGTTGACTTTAATCACCTTACACACTTCGTCAAATATTCCCGGTGGAATTGGAATATTCTTTAATACCCAGGGTGTATGTGGTACCACGAGAAAGACCACTGGTGGAAAGAAGTCGCTTCTAAAGGTTCCTGCTTCTTCAGGTTCCCAAGCAAAGGCTTCCTCTTGCAATTTGATTAACTCATGCAGCAGTTTCCTTTTCTCTTCCCATAGAAAATCTTCCGAATGATTCTTATCCATCATCTCCTTTCTTTCTTGGGTATAACGTTAATAGGCTAGAAAATCAACACCGTAGAGTTTTCGCGATTTATTATTAAATTCTGATCATCTATAGTATGAATACAAAGAGGGAGCAGAGGACTATAGTGAGTCCCTGACTGATAGTCAAAAGGAATAATTGTATTAAGACAATACATATTGAGTCCAGACTTAAAAATCATATCCAGAGATGATAGAAGTGACTATATGACTATGGTAGATAAATTGATCTGTCTAGTTATCAGGGTCTATGCTAAGCATTTCAGCTTGGCCCTTTCCAAGTGAAACAGAACAGTCCTCTAGACATGGGAGAAGTGGCTGAAACCACTGTAGCCAATATCAATATAATCAAAGAAGAAGGCCATCGCTTCGCGTGGCAGATACGAGGCCTAATACATGACCGGTAATGAGCTTTGTGCCGGACCGGATCCCTAAAGGGGATAGCATCTAGTACGGCACAGCCACTGTCCGCGAACCCAGGATAAGTAAGGACGAGTCCCTAAAGGGCCTCGTAATTATGTCCTGACCCAAAGGGAATAGAATTTAATCTAGACTAAAATTATCTTCGAGTCCAGACTAGAGTTGAGTCTAAAGTCTAAATCTAATCAGAATATAGAGCGATGATCGGTAGAGGATAGATTCAGGGTCAGGAGCTGAGACGGAGAGCCGTTTGTAGAATAAAGTCCCACTTATTTGATTTAATCGGGATAAAAGATAGGAGGTCCGATAGACATTTGACACGCGATGACTAGAAATGGGGGTATGCCGCTGAAACACACGTACTACTAGCTTATCTGAAGACATACGTAGGCCTCCGGCATGACAGAAAATGACTACAGCATGACAGAATATGACTCCAGACCAATAGGAGTCCAGATATTAGAAAAAGTCGAGTCAGCACTTGTGTAATACAGCTTACTAGTCTGCCAGTACACGTAGGTACGGCAGTAAGTCTGAACTTAGATTTGTATTGCGGAGAAAGTACTTCGGTGCTGTCTCTTTTTGGTTGAATCAGTGGTTTCGCCTCGAAAGCCATTTGCACTGGTCAATAAGTTATATAGATCTCTTCACCTCGAAAGCCATTAGATTTATATTGCGGGAAGATACTTTTGAGTGTTTTCTTTATTGGTTATATACTTGTTTCACCTCGAAAGCCATTCAGATATATTTCAAGTAGTATAAGATCCTGTTTCGCCTCGAAAGCCATTCAGATTTATATTGCGGAGGTATCTATTCAATACCTTTACTTTCACAACCTACCAAATTTACATTCACGTTCACTTGAGTGTTTAGTGTCCACTTTCTACTCCTGTGTACTTGTCTAGACTTAGATATCTGTTGACATATTGAGCCGTGACTAGAATATCCAAATCCAGACGTGAATTAGACTTTGCTTCTCTGTTGTTTTGTGTGTTTTTTGGTGCAAAAGAATTCTGTCTCTGAACCCCAGGCTCACTCGCATACACTACATATTGAGGATCAGTTTAGTATTTGTTGGTGTTTTGATTCTGAGATTGCTTTAAATTAGAGCCATCTCATTGTCATTATATTGATTCATACTACACTCAAATTGTCATTATATTGATTCACACTACACTCAACCACACAGCCCATATCTATATCAGTTGTAGTGCTCTGCACTTTATCTGGAGCCCACTGCGAGGGGGTTTCAGTAAAAACTATATTCAACGGGCAAGGTTCAATTCAGTCTGTACAAGAAATTCTATTGTGAATCAATAGATTTAACTTTACTTGTCTTAACAAGTTTACATCAGTGCCTGTTGGCCTAAACATTTCATTTTACCAAATCTTACTTGTGTGACGCATGAGTAACCTTATTTGTTGACTCTAGACGCGTTGCTGTCAATTGAACGTATCCAGAGTTGATTATTCAAAAGTCCCAGTAATTTTTATTTGCACTAGCAGTAGAAATTGCACCCAGACAAACACGCAATTCACTTGAGAAAGGAAAGGAATACAGATTAGAGGCAGTTGGGAATTTACCTAGTGCAATTCCTGAATACCTTTTTCGTCCGTATCCCCAATCACAAGGAGAAAGGCAAACCGCCAAAGAGATTACTCGGAGGCATCCTCAAAAGAAGAATTCAATTCCTGTTAATCAACAGTTGGAATCTTCACCCAAATCAGGACCTGTTGCAGATCTTGACTCGTTAGATCAGATAGAAGAACTTTCGTTTGATCAATTTATTACTACTACACAGTCAATTATGCCCGTTGGAAATTTATCTGAATTGACCACTAAAAATTTATTGTCTGCATCTGCGTTGATTTCGTTCAACTCTAGATTTTCGCATTTTATTCAGTTTTCATTTTCAAATCTCATGCCATCCTTTTCTTTGTTTCGCACCGTGAACCGGATGACTTCTAAACAAAACTTCATGTCACATGTTACTTTGTTACCTGTAAATATCTACCGCTGTGATCGCTACATGAGTTTTTTAACGATTCGTCTTGACATTTTCAATGTATTTTTAATTTCAACAATGAGATTCCATGGTATGACTCTATTGATTATGGCAGATGGTTTTGTGTATCCCATCAGCTTGATCGCGAGAGTTAAGTGCCTTTTTCCATTGACATTTCCTTTGGAAGGCTACGTTTCGACAATTGTTTGTGCCCGTATTATAGCTAGCATTGATATTGTGTTACTGTATCAAGTGAAAATTCTTAGCTTGTATAGCATGCAACACTTAGTACACCCTCATGATTTTTGAGCACTCCTCCGAGGCAATTTTGCAACCTATCGCAGTCAATGTCATCCTTTTGGTTCACACAGTATACTTACTATGGCAGTGGACACAAGTATTGGTTGCATTTTAGACTATATTTATTCATTGCCCATAGTGTCACTACAAAAATGTTCATGTGTAGCAAAGGGGTTCTTAAACATATCAATGGACCATTTCATTCTGACAGCTTTTTATTACAGTTTGTGTGTCTCCGATTTCGTTGAATTCGCTTCTTTGGATAATTATGACCAAACCGATTTTTATAAAAAAAGAGAATTAGGTGGTGCTGGAAATAAAAAACAGTTTCCATTTTCTGACCTCCTGAACTATGCTATCAATCCACCCAAACATGACTTGAACACAAAATTATATTTTCATGGCTTTTACCTTTCGGAGGTATCTGAAGTTTCCCGCAATCACTTGTATGTAAAAATGCCTTTGGAAAAACTGTTGCCTATGCTTAATGCATCTCAAATGAGAGACTTGGCTGCTCTTCATGGATTTAAAATAGCAAAAAAATACAAAGTGAAGGAGTTGTCAGACCATCTGCTCGCTCATAAGTGTACAACTTAGTGTCCTGATGCTGTTGCAATATTTGAATTCACCATACCTCCTCCAGAGCCTGAAACAGTTGAATTTCCACCCCAGCCGTCTAGTGATATCTTTTTCCATCAAATTATCACTGATTGGACAAATGACTGTGATATTCCCCGGATAAAGGAGGTTGGTTGTGCTGTTTGTGGTCAACTGAAACCAATGGTTGAAATGAATGAACTACGAACAATGAAAAACTACTTACACATTCTTGAACAGCAAGGTGTGACTCGTAAGGAGCGCAAGTCCAATTCTGATGCAATTACCGAGATTCAAGGACCTTTTATAGATCAGGATTGTAACCACATTTGTGACACCTGTCGGAAAAATCTGCGTGAGGGTAAGATACCTCGTATCTCACTTGCAAATGGTTTTTGGCTTGGTGCTGTCCCCAAGGAGCTGAAAGAGCTGAATTTTATGGAGAGGTTATTAGTCCAAAAAATGCGCACCAATTGCTGCTTTGTAAAAGTATCATCTGGAATGAGAAAAATGATATCCCATGTAATTGCATTTGAAACCCCAGTAACTAAGGTGTATGACATACTTCCACCACCCCCAGAAGAGCTTGATGAAGTACTAGCCATACTTTTCACTGGTCCATGTAAACCTACTGAAGATGATTTTAAGAAGACTAAAATGATATTGGTTAGCCACAAGCGTGTCTATGAAGCCTTGACTTGGTTAAAATTAAATCACCCAGCATATGAAACCCTGCAAATTTCTTTGGAAAATCTCAAAAAATATCCTGAAAATCTGCCACCAGTTTCTATTGAATTCAAGCAGACATCTGGAGAGAGTAACATTTTACCTGAAGCTGCAAACAAATATGACAATGAAACAGAGATTGGAGTTGAGACAGGGGAGCTTCCATTTGTACTTCATGGTGTGACAGGTGAGTCTTTGAAAACAATGAAGGTTGAAGTTCAAAGGGCAAAAGCTTTGGCACACTTACAACAAGGTGGTAAATTTTTGGCTGTTGGACACAGTGACAAAAGTGCCTCCATCTATGATAATCCTAATCTGTACCCACAGATATTTCCGTGGCTCTTTCCATATGGATTTGGGGGGATTGGTATGACTACCATAAAGAATTTCTCTGAGAAATCACATAAAAAATATCTTTTAAATTACCATGACAGAAGATTTCAAACAGATATAAGTTTCCCATTTGTGGCATTTAGCCATGAACAAGTAAAATCTGCAACTGGAAAAGGTTTTGCAATGGTACATTCCAAGCAATTTGATGAAATTGCTGGCCGGATTCTCAGTGTCAATCAAAGTGTGCTAGCTAACATCACCTCTAAGCTTAGCAAAGGAGAGTCTGTTACACCAGAAACTGCTGAAGAAAAAAAATGCTTTGCAATTACTGTACCATTTCGTTCAATTCGGCAGGGGGTGTGACCTGTGACAGGCGGAACCGTTTCGGGACTCCGGCAATTCACATTTGGGACCGTGACCTCCTAAGGCCCCGTTCTGTATCTGTGAGAAGGAAATTAAAGTGGGGGAAGATAAGCGAAAAATGATTTGATATTTCCGTAGGAGAAGAGTAGGAGAAGCGAATAAATAAATATTCTGCGGGACAACGGGCCGTACTAAGCCCCCTTGTGGGAAATGTCTGATTAGCCCCTCTTTCAAGCTCTCCCTCACCATCGATGGTCAGATACAGGTTCGGAAAGGCTGATATACCAACCTCGCACTCCAGGAATGTCAAATATGCGGCATTTTCAGTGATTGCTACAGCAGGGGCTGCAGTTATAGCTGCAAACAATAGTAAAACACGAAAGCCATTCCTTTCTGGTGTTTTTACTGGCAAGATGTGGTTAGAAGACATGCTGAAAGGTACGCCCAATCTGTATGACATATTCTTTGTACTCAAAATTTGATTTATAGGTCGCAATGAACGATTCCGACGTATGTTTGGTATGAGAAAGCATGTTTTCATGAGCTTTGTTCAGGAGTTACGAGACACATGTGGACTCAAGGATAGCCGACATGTCTGTGCAGAAGAGCAAGTAGCTTTGAGAACCCTTCAGCTTGCTCAATGATTGCTATCGCATCAGCTGTGATATCAACGTGACTGTCTTTGCTATCAGAAGCAATTGCAGTTGCAACACTTTCAATAGCACGAGACATGTCATGGATAGAAGCAGAGGTGGAGGTCCTACCAGTACGCTCATGTCTTGAGCGCTTTCGAGAAACAGGAGTCTCAAGAGCAGAGACTTTGCGCTTCAATGAGGTATGTACAGGACCTGGAGTGACCTATATGCATATGAGTACAGTAATTTAATTCATCCAAAAAATATAAGCTTACCTGGGAAGCAGAAATATCCTCGAAAGATGTATCTGGATTTACATCAGCTTCATTCCCACTATCAGAATTGCTATCTGATTCATCTGAGGTGACCTTCCCAGCATGAAATGCATGAGAACCAGTAGCAAGTGCACCATTCAGAAGCTCGTCCATTTCCTCATATATAGGAAATGACTTTCCCCTGTATGATGCAAACTGGGGCTCTGCCTGTTTCACAAGTTAAATGATACTATAGATGAAATAAAACAACTATAACTTACTTCAATGAGTGTATCCCACTGCTCATCACTTGCAAGCACACACTGGTTCTCGCTGTCCCAACCCCATCCAGATTTACTGAGTAGAGTCTTGAAAATGACATACTCCGCTTTGAGCTAAATAGAAAATATCAATACCAAGAAGCATACAATTGAAGTATAAAAAAACCTCTTTCCAATGGTCACGGATACTGGAGGCAGTCTTCGGGGCCCCACCACTAGTAGCCTCGCTCGCGGCCAAGGCTTTGACAGCTGCAGTTAGTGCCGGAGTCTTCCAGTTACCATTGGAAGTTTGTCGGCCCTCCGCTTTTTGATCCAAGAAGACTTCCATCAAAGTCTTGTTGTCATCATTGCTATAAATAGCACGCTTTGGTGCCGGAGTGATGTCCTGAGTGTTCGAAGAAGCAGAGTGCTTCTTTGCAGGGGTTTTTTTCTGTTGTGAAGGTGCCGAGGGGTCTCGTGGCTTGTTCTTGCTTCCCTTTGGCCGGCCGCGCTTCGGTTTTTCAACAATAGGGGTAGTAGGAAGGAATAAGAGGGGCTCCTGATTCTCCTTGTCCTCAGAGTCAGGCATAGCAGCAAAGAAATGGAGGAAAAAGAGACAAAAAATAAAGTACAAGCCGCCGCCGAGCCCTTCATATTATATTTATTACTTGGTTGCTACCGAACACGAAGTGGTTGTAAAGTAATAAATAAAATCAAAAAATCATTATATTTCCTTCTCCCAGTTCTCACGAATATCTTGGCAGGGGACGAATTTCCTTCTCACAGATACAGAACGGGGCCTAAGAAATTTCGGCATTTCTGAGCGGAAATTTCCATTTTGGGTGCTGATTTACGGAGATTTTTCATGGTCACAGCAAAAAATTTTCGGCAGGACCGGATTTTTGCTGTGACTTCTGTGACAATTCGGTCAATTCCTGAGGGCTGTGACCCGTGACTGCCGAATTGAACGAAATGCTACAGTATTCGTGACTTGGATCATGTTGGCTCTGGTGTAAGGGGATCCATGACAAGTAAAAATATTTACAGAATGAATTATGGTCTTTGATGTCATATCTAGGTGCCCCATCATGGTATATTACATTTGCACCTTCAGATCTGACTCATCCAAATTGCCTAAATTTTGCTGTTGGCAAAGAGACCTTCAAACCAAAGTTGTCATTTACAAATGATGATAAGTTCCGGGAAATAGTCAAGAATCCAGTTGCTGGTGCAAAATTCTTTGACTTCATTGTGAGACAATTCATAAAGCATATTTTAGGTGTGTATACTGATCATGATGGTATTTTTGGTAGAACATCAGCTTACTATGGTACAGTAGAACAACAAGGTCGCCTGACATTACATTTACATATGCTTCTATGGATCAAGAGTTCTAAATCACCACAGGAGATACTTGATGCAATTTTGAATCCACACAGTGACTTTCAACAGAAAATTGTAAAATACTTGGAAACTGTCATTACATTTACATATGCTTCTATGGATCAAGAGTTCTAAATCACCACAGGAGATACGTGATGCAATTTTGAATCCACACAGTGACTTTCAACAGAAAATTGTAAAATACTTGGAAAGTGTTCATACTGGGGATTTTCTGACAGGATCCAGAGCTGAGGTTGAAAACATGTTGCAGCATAAAGGAAATATGGAAGGATATGAGTCTCCCTTAAATACTCTTCCAACTGCTCCTCCAAAAGTTCATTGTTCATGCAATGAGATTGACTGTCAGAGATGTAGAGGCATGAGGGAATGGAAACAAAATTTTTTGAGGAAGTTGATGACATTGTTTTTCACACACATCTACATACATGTAAGTCTACACTGGACAAGGCTGGTAATCGCATGAAAGGCAAAGATTATCTAGGGTGTCTTGACAATAAATGGGGTACATGTAAAGCACGATTTCCTCGGGAAGTTTTTGATGCTACTCAGATAGATATCGATACTGGAGCATTGTGTCTAAAAAAATCAGAGCCCTGGATTAACACTTACAATTCTGTAATGACCTATCTTCTACGGTGTAATAGTGATGTTACTTCACTGCTTTCTGGAACTGCAATAAAAGCAGTTGTGGCATATGTGTCTGATTATATTACAAAATGGAGTTTGAATACACATGTAATTTTTGATGTGATTCAAACAATATTGACAAGAAATACTGAACTTATTAATGGATCTGGAACACGTCAAGACAAGGTTCGTCGACTTGTAACTCAAATGGTCAATCTTTTATCAGTCCGAATGGAACTTGGTGCTCCAATGATTTGTATGTATTTGTTAGACAATCCGGATCACTATACATCACATAATTTTAAGCCATTCCACTGGAGTAGCTATTCTTACTGAAGCCGAAAAAGCTTGGAACACTGAACAAAACAAAGATAATAATTTATAAAGTTGTTCTAATTAAGAAGAACGGAAGAATATTTGGATTATCCCGGGTGTATGATTACTCTATATTTATCGTCCTTCAGAACTTGAAAATATGTCATTATATGATTGAATCAGAAAATGTGAAAGGGTCAGAATACCAAAAAGCAATAAAAATTACAGACTTGAGAAAGATTTATGTGATATTGAGGTAGAGGAGTATGTACCAGAATTTGAGTATAGCTCTGATCCTGATTCAGACATGAGTGAAGATGAAATTGATACAGATGCTGAGCCACAGCATAACAAAAATGTATTTCATCAAGAAATGGATGAAAATTCCTTGCCTACTCCAGCCACCAAAACAAACCTTTCAAGAAATTTGTTCCCATTTGTGTATGGGCATCCATTGGCAGATTCTCATGCAATTGAACTTTCAACTGAAGACAAGGAGATAGTACCCTTGAATTTTATTGGACCTGGACTACCAAGAAGGGACAAAGGGGACCGGGAGACCGGGAATATTATTGCATGACAATGTTGGTTTTTTTCAGACCATGGCGTTCAGGAAAAGATCTCAAACAAGTCAATGAATCATGGGATGAATCTTTTTTAAACTATAGGTTCACAGAAAGATCTTTGATATAATGAATAATTTTCAACTTAGATATGAATGCTTGGACTCTCGTGATGACTTCAGAGCACAGAGAAATAGGACGACTTTATCAGACGCTATTTTAGAATATCAAGATAATATTGAATATGTTGGACGCCATGAACAGCAGAGGAGAAATGAAATGAAAGAGATGGATGATATACTCCATCGTTCAGGATGGCATGAGGCAACTTTTGATTTAAGTCATACCATACCTCAAAGTGATGAGTTACCACTTGACAAATCAGTGAATTCATGGCAGCTGGAAATAGGCAAGAAAAGACAAGAAGTTCTTGATCAAAGGCAGAAAAACAACAAAAATATTCAAAGAAAAAAATTACACAATAAACATCCCAATCAAGTGGAAATTTTAGATAAATTTGTCTTTGAACATAAGTCCAGGGCTGGCAATATTCAGACTTTGATTAATTCTCAAGTCCAAAAACTCAACCTAAATACAGAGCAGGAAAGAGCTTTTCAAATTATTGCTAATCATGCTGTGAGCCCATTTAGTGAACAACTTAATATGTATCTTGGAGGTATGGGAGGAACAGGTAAATCAATGATTCTAAAGGCATTAAATGACTTCTTTGCTATTCAGGGTGAGAGCTATCACATTGTGACTGTGGCACCAACTGGAACTGCAGCTGCACTACTTGGAGGTTCAACATATCATTCTGTTTTTGGAATTAATTCAAAAACTGAAGGAGAATACAATTCAGTTTCAGTTGAACAAGTGTGTTCTCGTCTTGATGGGGTTGACTATATATTTTTGGATGAGGTCTCTATGCTGTCCTGCATTGATATGTATAAAATAAGTGAAAAGTTAGCAAAGGTTTTAAATAGACCAGAAAAGCCTTTTGGTGGTATGAATATGATATTTGCAGGTGATTTTGCACAACTTCCTCCTGCAATTGGTGGTGAAAGAGTTGCACTCTACAGTCATTCTATTGGCTCAGATTCAACCTCTAAATCAGGCCAACAAAGTGGGATTGGGAAACATCTTTGGCACCAAGTCACAACTGTTGTAATTTTGAGAGAAAATATGAGGCAAAGAACACAGTCTGTGAATGATGCAAAATTTAGAACAGCCCTTGAAAACATGCGCTACAAAGCATGCACACCAATTGACATAGCATTTCTAAGGAGCCTTATCTCAGACCCAACAAAGGCTGGTCGTTCAATTTCTTCAGAGAATTTTCGTAATACATCAATTATTCTTACTTATAACAAACACAAAAATGTTGTCAATAAGCAAGGTAGTGAGAGATTTGCCACAGAAAGTAAACAAGCTTTAACCTCTTTTTATTCTGATGATCAGGAGTTTATTTATGAAGACACAAGCAAAGTTACATTTCCTAGAAAAAAGAGACGTAAGTCCACCAAGAAGCAGCTTACATCTTCAGTTCAAAGAGAGCTTTGGAATCAGCCACATTCTTATAATGATCAGCAAATTCCTGGAAGACTTGACTTGTGCAATGGCATGCCTGTGATGATTAGACATAATAGTGCCACTTTCTCGTACTCAGTTATTCTGTATCGCTCAATCTCTGGGCTTTGGCACAGTCATACTCTCTTTGAGTTCTCTCATCCGCGACTGGTCTTGTGATCGCATCCTGTGATCTTCTGAATTCCAATATCAACACTTTTCGGCTACATTACCAAGGGCCAAGCTATCCCAGGTGGCCGTCAAAAACAGTTTCAAGGACGGAGCTGGACGGCTGGGGGATTTAGATCTGGCAGTCATGCTGGAAACATTGTTCATACCAAGGACCACATTTGATGCAGGTGAAGGAGGACAGAAACAGTTGCTACGTAAGGGAAATGGCATATGTTGGCATATGTCCAAATCGGGACATATGTACTGATATAAGCCATGAGCCCAACTTCTTGGTAGGGTTTATTTTTCTCCGACTCCCAGGCCCTGCTTACAAATCTGGATCCCTGACAGGCATTTATCCGCAACAACCGGGCACGCGCTGGAATTCAATTGAACAAAACGTACAAATTCCAAGACCTTTCAGCTGTCCACCGACTTTGCCGCCTCGTATGTCTTTATCCATATCCCGATCATACTAAACTGGAGAAGCGCCTCGTGGCCGAGGCACCGACCTTGCTTGCATTGGTCTCTGTCTTCAAGCTTGAAGTTGACATCCATTGTCGAAGTCAGATGATCTCAATAAAGAGTGTAAATATATACTAATGTAACAATGACTTTGAAGTACAAAAGGAAAATAACTGCTTGGCATTGCGTTGCAATTGGGTGAAAGTGACAAAACTAATGGGCACTATCAATAGTCTAAGTACTAGTCACGACTCTTTTTTGGGTAGGGAAGAAGGATGGTGGGCACTGGGCCGAGAATTTCCTCTTCTGAGGGGTTACAACAGTTGGCAGCGGTCCGTCGTTGCAGAGGACAGAGATCAACAACATTCGCCCGGTGGATATAAGTTACTCGTTGATTTCTTTTTTCCCTTATGACTCTTTTCCCATTCATGTCCCAACAGCATATCTATGGTAAGTTAGTTCAAATTGGTTTCCTTATATTATTGTAGTATAGCACACTCGTTAGATGGTAATTACAATGTGAATATCCTGCATGCATTGTGGCCCTTCCTTGTCACATGAATCTAATGTTGGACATAGAGCCTTCAGCTCGTTCATGTGGGTCCCGGGTACAATGATGTATCTAGCTGCACATCTAGGTGCTTCCCAGAAGCCAGTGTTCAGTTCTTGGACCTTACTCGGTTTAATAGACTCCTCCTCTTCCTCCCTTTGTTGAGATGAATCAATGTAAAGTAAACCTGGAAAACCACACCTTCCAATTTCTGTTTGAGTTTGTCAGTACAACATAGGTCCAATGGGAACAAAATGACAATAGTAAGCTGGGAGCAGACAAATCTTGAATCAGACACACCCAGAAAGCTCAGTCTTTACAACCTCTATTTATGTCACACTATCAAGAAGTTGCAGGCGTGGCCCGGGCACGATATGAATAAATTAAGTATTGTGAGAATCTCAATCAGAAACTTTGCTGTAGGAGTTGTTAGCAGAAGATGATAGACTGGAGGAGTTGAGCAGAAGAACAAAGAAGTGGTGAGACACACTGCAAGAAATTGAAAGAAATAGTGTAACTTTTATGAATTTGAACGAGGACAGAACAGTGTTCATAAGCCATATGCTCGTCTGCAAGGCTTTTGGAACCTGGACTCTGACTTATTTACTAGACTTTTGGATTCAGGTCAACCCGGTGGCCATCAAAAACAGCTCGAGGATGGAGCTGGATTGCAGGGGGGCATAGGCTTGTCTGTAAAGGCTTTTGGAATCTGGGCCCTGCCATTTTTCTTTTCTTCCCTGGACTTTGGTGGACCTGGCTGAATCCAGATCCGAGAGGGTTTCATGTGCCGTTTCGGGGTGACTGGAATAAGTAGTGCCCCTGGATTACCTCAAGACCCTATAGGGCACTCCGAGGATAGCTATTTTCAGGTTTACCTCTGAGTCCTCCCTTCAATGGACAGGGACGGCCTTCTTGAAACTGTTGTGTGTTAGCCAACACTTTTCCTTTTTCTTATTATACATCTGATCAGATTCTGCTTTTGTATACCTAAAACTACTGCTTTTTATTTCAAACTTGTATTCACAAGGGCCTGGCGGATCGGCGAGGAAGTAACCGGGGTCACATAATTTTTTTTAGCCCAGCATGAACCCCCCTCCCCCCCCTCTCCTGCCATATATGGATTATCTATGGTCACATGCACAAAAGATTAGATCAAGATAGGACCAAGATAAGATGTAGATTACCAGACAGTGAGTGCTACTGAGTAATAAAATACCCTACACCTTCAGTCGTCGACGTTTTCGTGGTGCATAATTGATGCATTTAAAGTCCTGCTCATTTTCGATATGATATTCCACGCAATTTCTATGAAACTACCAGGGTATATCAGTTTCTTGTTAGGACGAAAAAATAAACAAAAACTGCGCATACCCAAACTGTCTCCTCTCCCTTACACTTCAATACATTCTCACTAGCTGTAATATCCATCAGCACCACTGTCAGCACGCTACATACTGGTAGTGCTTCTATTAGGTCACCGATGACGGGAATAAGCTTCCAAAGCTGTTTCTAAGTATGTGTGGTTCCATGTGATTAGTGTTTTTTACAGTACCTATTATCCCTGCCCGATTTGAGATGATTTGAGACGATTTTGTAATGAAGTCCCAAAATTTTTTTCTGACCCCACCGGGAACCCCCCCCCCTCCCTACATCGGGTTCATGGTCGCCGATCCGCCAGGCCCTTGTGTATTCAATCTTTACACTGTTCAAATTGGCTACAGCTATTTTTTCCAGTTTTATTTCGAACTTATATTCAATCTTCAAATCGGCTACAGCTCCAGTAGTGTATCTCTGACTGTATGTCTTACTGTGTGGGTGGGACGGGCCTTCTCTGGTATGGGGTTGTGTCTTGTTCCTACTGGTCGTCCGGCTGTTCCGACCCTGCCGTATATAACTAACTAAGCAGAATTATGAAATCTATTTGTCCGTGTGTACAAAAAAGTCGAAAAGTGTTTCAATTAAAGGGGGTAGGGGGACCTTGACAAGCAAGGTGATCATCTAATGGGCCATAGACTGAAAAGGAACTCCCCTATTTCAACGAACAACGATTCCCAAACTTTTGGCCTGTTACCGAGGCTCATGGCTTATGTCCGTACATTAATCAAGTTTTTTCAAGTGCCATATGTCCTCGCAAAATTGGCATATGTTAAGTCGATGTAGCCCAGTGGTTTAGCTGTGTCACATGTCATCATTTTATAACCAAAAGGCCTTGAGTTCAATCTAGCGCGGATACATTTTAGCTTTTACACCATAAAACAAGTCAGCATCCCTCACAAATTCTTTTTTTCCCTCAGATCAAGAGATTGAATCAATCTTTGACATTCAGTGAGTCCATTTCAGGACTATTTCATTAAAAAATCCAATGAAAAGATCAATGTAGTTACCAGCATCTTTTTTTTCTTCTGTGCTTCGCACTCACTCATGCACATAAGTGACGCTGATAAAATAAAGGCCCCCTCTTTAGTAGCAGTAATAAGTAGCCTATGTATCCTTTCTTACAGACTACTAACTATTCTGTACTCATGTTGCACATTGACCCAGGGACATAGTCCACTTAATTAGAATAGTAAACCATTGTTTCATGCCCAAAAAAAATCATTTGAACAATTCTTAAGCATTGATCTAAAAGCAATCATTGTTAGTGCCAAATCAGGTTTTTCTCCAATTTCTTACATGCATTTAGCTATTATAAATCATAATAATTGATGAGGTAGACAGGAATACTACCTACTGCATTATATAAAGGTCTCATAGTATGTAGCAAAGCAAAACAGACACTTATATCGCTCACAGGCCTGCAAAAAACTAAGCAGACATATGCCGGAGGCATGGGAAACAGTTGCTACATAAGGGAAATGGCATATGTTGGCATATGTCCCGATTTGGACATATGCCAACATATGCCATGTACGGGCATAAGCCATGAGCCCAAAAAACTAAGCAGACATATGCCGGAGGCATGGGAAACAGTTGCTACATAAGGGAAATGGCATATGTTGGCATATGTCCAAATCGGGACATATGCCAACATATGCCATGTACGGGCATAAGCCATGAGCCGTTACCAAGGGAGTCGGACGTGTGAATAGATAGATAGATAGATACACGCCAAGTGGCCCATTCAGGACCCGGCGGGGTGGCATTGCGTAGTCAATAATCAACAAGATATATTGCTTCAAGGCGAGGCTGTCCCTCCCACGCGCAGCCGCTTGTAGTGACTTCCCGAGCCGAAGCACGAACTTACACAGAAGCCGGTAGGACTTTGTTCCGTCAAGACAAGCAAGCATATCAGTATTAATTCAGTAGGACCAATACCAAGATAAAACCGTCATGAGAAAATGTTTATGCTATGTGGATAGATATACATTGAATGACATGAATTAAAGACTGTCAAGCATGTATGCCTACTAACAGCATAAACCTCAAACACCCATAACTTGAGTCTGCCTCCTTTTAGTAGTAACTATGGGACTCGGACCACTTCAAGAAGAATGCTATATTTGTCTGGATTCGGGTTTGACTTATGCATTGGCTTAGCGTTAAGGAAGTAAAGAGATAGTCTTTCTTGTCCGTCTCTGGAAGACAACGGTTCTGCTCAGGAAGGGTCAGCAATGGGCTCTGATACTTACCCCGAGTTCTCAAGACGAAGAATAAATGCCCAGGCACCAATGGTTTCACACTGTCAGCCGATTCATAGATAGATAGTTACACGCCAGTGGCCCAATCAGGACCCAGCGGGGTGGCTCTCCGTAGAAACAAGTTCAAACAACAATCCAACCGACTTACCGGACCGAGCAAAGGCTAAGTATTCCAAACTCGAGTATTTAGTTATGAAGCCTCTGCTGAACCTAGCCCCCATCTAAGTTGCAGATAGCTATCCCGACGTACAGTCTAATTAACCTAGTATCCAATATCCTTCAGTCCGTCGAATTGCTCAGATCAGTACATCCAGCCTTACTCAGTGCCTTCGATAACAAATAACGCCGAACATATAGCATCCGAAACGGTTGGCAATATCTAGTATGAAAGATATAGGCCATCGCTTCGCGTGGCAGGTACGAGGCCTGACAGCGGGTATTGAGTTGCCGTGCCGGACCGGATGCCTAAAGGGGATAGTGTCTAGTACGGCACAGCCACATCCAGCAAAGTTGAGTTAAGTAAGGACGATTCCTCCTTACAGTCGGCCTCGTAACTACACTATTCATAACCATGAGGGTATCAATACTGGTATTTGTATGGATCAAAGACACTATACACCAAGCGAAGGGCTTTGGTCACCGTGAAGCTCTCGCAACTTTACCGTGTCAACAGATGCTTCACGCTTTGGTCAACCCCTGTGCAAACTGACAGATCCTTGTAAGTTGACGAGGCTGAAATCTCACCCGAGTATGAAATGCTGGACTGTCTTACAATACACTAAACACGGTATGAAGTATAATGACTTGGGGACATATCTACACAAAACATACGATGAGGTCGGAATCCACGGAAATGGACGTATAGTCGGCGGAATTACGAAAGAGGACAAGATGAGGAGTGCATCTCTCAAGGAGAAGGGGAAGCGACTTTGAAGCGACTTGTGTGTCCAGATATACAATAATAGTGTCCGGAAAATCAAAAACAGCCTTTTTTTTACAAGTTGACCCATTTTTGTGTTATTTTGCTCATTTTTAGTACAGGTCTGGGTGTCTGTGCGCTTTTTTATAACAGGTTACCATTTTTTCAAGCAGAAAAATTACAGGTTGACATCTTTTAACAAAAATATTTGCAGGTCAGCTCAAATGAATGAGTTCATTTTTTTTGCACACGTCTATGATTCTATACCTCCCAAAATTTTCACAGGTGAAAATCTTAGATGAATTATTTTTACAGGCAACAGTCTTGGATGAAATATTTTACAGGTGACATATTAGAGCCTTATATTTGTTCACATGCTGTTTTTTGCTGGTTGCGAAGTCCAACAAAATTTATTATTGTTTTAAATATTGGCCTCTATTCAACCTAATTTATGACTCTGGGCTAGAGTGGGTCACAAATGAATCAAGAATAATAACTGCTTCACAGAATACCTCAATTCCCCAATTCCCATCCTCCCTTTCCCAATCAAAATGAGAGTTCCGCAAGATCTCTTTAGCTGCTTCAATGTCTGCATCATCGTTAACCATAACCTGGTCCATTTCCTCATCAACTTGATGATCTCCTGGAATGGTATCTTCACTTTCTCCATCAACTCCATATAAGGGATGATTGGCTGTTGCTCGATCATCACCAGGGTCACCTGTCCAATAGCCCCGATTAATTGTGTACTCGTGGCTAAGTTCCCATATTGCAACTGGTGTTTTGCTCCTGTCGAGGGCGCATCCTGCTACACTAAGTAGAAGATGGTAAGATCTGAGACATACCTGGGGACGAGAAGTTAGACTGTTAGTAAAGCTTAGAGGGCTTAGGCGACTGTTTCTGTAATGAAACGAACTGAGTATTTAAGGCAGGTATCTACTGTCCTTTTATACTACAAAAGAGAGTGCACAGACCATTTGTATGTGTTGTGCTCATAGCCATAGATCATATACTACATATAAGAGTGAGGCTGTGCATAATGTAAAGTAGATAAAAGAAAGGAATAGAACAAAGTTCAACACTCCCCCTCGCTAAATACTATCTAAGAAGTATGTAAGCGTAACTACTTTGTAAAATAAAAGTAAAGTTAAAATGTTTTATTTAAAAATGGCGCTATCAGCAGCCGAAGTGTAGAATTCAAGGCCAAGACAAGCTCGGAACTTCTCGAATTTGACCCATCCCAGGTTTTTGGTAAATAGGTCGGCGGGGTTGTCATTTCCGTCGATAAAACGTACTTTGACTAGGCCGTTCTCGATAACTTCGCGAATATAGTGATAACGAATGTCGATATGTTTAGACCGGCGTTCGGTTATCGGATTGGAGGCCATAAAAATTGAACCTTGGTTATCCCCGTAAATTGGTATAGGTTCTAGATCGTAACCAATCTCTTTGAGTAAGGTAATGATCCAAACTACCTGGCGGCTACAATCGGAGAGCGCCATATACTCGGCCTCAGTAGAAGAGAGTGCTATCGTCTTCTGAGCATGAGAAGTCCAAGTAAATATACCTTTGGCCATCTGTAAAAAGAAGCCAGTCTGGGAACGACGTGAGTTCGGGTCAGATGCCCAATCTGAATCGGTACAGGCTGATAAGCCTTGGGCGGAAGCACCATCATAAACAAGAGCATAGGAACGAGTTCCAAGAAGATAGCGGCAGATATACAGCGCTTTATCTAAGTGCTCCTTAGATGGGTTGGCAGCAAATTGCGCCAGTTTGGTCACAGCGAAAGAGATGTCGGGTCGTGTGCCCAACATTATATAAAGCAAAGACCCGATGATCATCTGGAATCTCTGCCGAAGAACGGGATCGACTGGGGCGTCGTTTGGAAGTGGCTGAAAGCCGGCAGGAAGTGGAGTTCGCGCTGGCGTAGCATTTTGCATGCCGCAGCGTTCTATCACTTTATTGAGATAGGCGCACTGATTTATTTTAATCTGGCTGCCTTTCTTGACGATCTGCATTCGGAGAAACTCCTTAGCGTCGCCAAGATCCCTGCATTCCCATTTCTTCATAAACATCTCCTTCAGCTTATGAACTAGAGCTTTGTCCTTGCCACAAAAAATGGCATCGTCTACATAGACAACGGCGATAACTTTTTCGCCAGTCTTAGATGTAAAGACGAATATGCCCGCATCGGAACTGAGTCGGACAAACCCGAGTTCCTTCATGGATGCGTCAAGGGAGTGCCACCAAGATAGGCCTGCCTGCTTGAGTCCATAGAGGGCACGTTTTAGTCGAATGACTTTATGCTCCTGTCCAGAAGTTTTAAAACCTTCTGGTTGTTCCATGTAGATTTCTTCATCGAGTTTGCCGTACAAATAGGCGCTGCGAACATCGACACCGGACAAATGCCAGTTCTCGAGTGCTGCCAATGCGAGGACGAGTCGCACTGTCTCAAATCGGACTACTGGAGAGAAGACTTGGTCGAAGTCTAAACCTTCAACCTGGGAAAAACCTTTAGCGACGAGCCTCGCCTTCTTACGACCGTCGCTTTTGACGTCGAAGACCCATCGGTTTTTAATGACCTTTCGATTGGAAGGTCGATCCACGAGTTCAAAGACGTTGCGCTTGCGAAGTGCCTCTAATTCTTCGCGGCAAGCAGTCTTCCACTCCTCCTGCTCAGCCTTTGGCAGGCGAGCAATATCTCGGTAATGCCATTCACGGATATTTTGTTTGGCATTATTGACTGATTCCTCATTTACCGCTTGAGAAAGCAGGTAATTAATAAATTTTACTCCCCCTTCCCTGCATAATTGCGCTATTTCTTCCTCACGTTCTGGTGCAGACTGAGTGTCGCCAGTGGTGGTTGAACCTGGGTTACCAGGCACAGTACTAGGTCCGGGAACCTGTGCTGGAACTGTAGGTCGAGGGGGTCTTCCCCGTGTTTTGGGTTTTGACCACTGCTCGGTGTCTCCTACAGTTTTCTTCCACTCTCTTGGTTTTTCTGCTTGAACTTCTGCTGGGGGCCGATTATCCCCGTAGATGTTACCAGGCTTTGAGGGAATATTCCGCTGACGCCCTGAACGCCGAGGAGCCGGAGGTTGTTCCGGTTCGGGTTCTGCCGGAGGCGAAGGCGGGGGACTAGGAGTCGCTGGACCGTCGTCCTGCGGATTTTCCTGTCCGTCTTGGTGGGAAGGACCGCGAGGAGGATGAGAGGTAAAACCATCATCATCGTCGTCGTCAGGAATCGAGTCTGGAGGATTGTATTCGGGATCCTCATCGTCGGGTGCCGATAAAGGCAGTTTACGGGACGTTCGGGGACGTTTCTCGCACTTGGGAAAAACTGTCTCCTCGAAAATAGCATGAGCCGATGTAAATACTACATTATTAGGTAGACGCATAAAGCGATTTCCATGTCCACCAGGAGCTACGCCCAGATACACCATGTATTCTGATTTAGGGGCGAGTTTGTTCTTTCGTATATTAGCTGGGATATGCACGTATGCTCCGCAGCCGAATACCCGTAGGTGATCAATACGAGGAACCTCCCCCTTAATTCCCTCATGGGGAGTCTGCCATCCAAGGCGACGCAGAGGTGTCCGGTTGTAAATGTGGACGGCTTGAAATACCGAGAATTCAAACCACGAGTCAGGCAAGCAAGCGAATAGCCGCATTGCCTCGGCTTTATCCATCATAGTACGCATAAATCGTTCCGCTCTTCCATTTTGTTGGGGCGTGTACGGCGCACTTTTAAGGATATCAATACCCTTTTCCTTCATCAAATTGACAAAGGCATCAGACATATATTCACCGCCGACGTCAGACATCCATCTTTCGATTTTAGTTTTAAACTGAGTCTCGACCATAGCAATAAAATGCTTAGTCGCGGTGAGTGCAGCAGCTTTAGTGCGCAGGAAGGTTATCCACGCATGACTCTTGCAATCATCGAAAAAGACAATCACATACTTATATTTATGATAAGAGAGCACGGGGAATTCCTTCAAGTCTGAATGGATAAGCTCAAAGGGACGTGTGGCACGTCTCAGACTCGGTGGGAATGCTCGTTGAGGCAACTTCCCTTCGGCACAACCACGGCAAAGAGGAGTATCACGAGGAATCTCAATCTTCGGGAAGCCGTTGGTATGCTTAGGTGCGTTAAGAAGAACGTCACGCGAAGGGTGGCCTAATCGGCGATGCATTGTCTCGTAATCGAGATGGTAAATGCAAGTGTCGGCGATCTCAGCGACATCATGCTAAGTATATGGCAGGAAATATAAAGTTTCCGCCGGATGACGTTTGGTAAAAGATAAAAATCTTTGACCGGTTTTGCTCGTTAACTGAATATGCTGCGAATTACCGCGCACATTTAAGTTATCACGTAAAAAGGTACCAAGCGACAGAAGTCGCTGATTAAGGTCGGGAACATAGAAAACGGGTTCGATTGTATAGATATTCGATCCCTGACTAAGACAGACAGATCCTCGGGCCGTGATATGAGTCAGGCCGTTCGCAGTTTTCACCGGTATAGGATCAATGTCATGGAGTTCGGTAAAATCGGCTTTATCGTTACTAAAATGCGCTGAAGCGCCAGAGTCGAGTAGCCAATTAGACTTAAAGAAGTCTTCTAACATTTTCTCAAATCCCTTACACTTATCACACTTTGCAGCAGAACGATGTGCACAAGATATTGATTCAGGTAAAAGTACAGTGGGGGTAGCCAAGTATGAACTAGTAATACTCCATTCACCTGCAGCGGAAAAACGCGCATTAGTGTCACTGTTTAAGGGTAGAGAAAACGAGACGAACTCATCGTCAGAGAAGTCTCCCATAGAGACTTCGTCGAAGTCTTTCCCAACGGTCAATCGATCCGCCAAGGACCGAGTTCCGGAGCCAGAGGCTTCTGGGGCGTCAGACATGACGACATCCTCGAGGGTTCGAACTCGTTCGCAGGTCGGCTCCAAGCCGATGTCCCGGACCAAGTCGATAGACCTCTTGGTAGAGGTGAAAAAAGCGTCGAAGGGCTTGGGTGCCGGAGAGAAGAATGGACGGCGCACATCGAGAGCGGCCTGGTCCATAACAATGGTGGGGGACATGGTGTGAGAACACTCACCCTCATCAGCATCGGCCGAATTGGCTTTCTCCTTACCCTTGCCAGAGCGCTTGCCGCGCTGGCGCTTCTTCTTCCCATCTCCCTTGGCGTTGTCCTGCTTTGTCTGCTGCTCAGCGCCGGTGTTTTGGCGCTTCTGCTGCGACTTAAAGTCAGGGTCGCCATCCTTTCGCTTCACAGCCGAGAGCTTGTTGGCACTCTTGCCGGAATTGCCGTCGTTGCGCTTGTTCCGGCCTTCCCAGGCGTGAACAGCGGCTTCGCGGACTCGTTCCGGTGTAAGAGAGGTAACGTCCTCCATCTTCGTTTGAGCGACAGATTGGATAACGTAAGAGTACCGGTCAGGGAGCTTGCTAACGATAAGCATCGCCTGAATGAATTTAGGGACGGCCACAGTAGAGCCGTTGGCTGCAATACGAGTGAAGAACATGATAATGTTATCGATGGAGGGAGCGGGGTGTTTGTCATTAGGGATGTGATAATCGATGGCACGTTTAAAATCGGTGAAGACCGCGGCGACTCCAGGCTTACCGTACTGACCCTTAAGTAGGTCGTACATCTCCTTAGCTCCAGTTGCGTCCTGAATAGTGGACTGAATCTGGGGAGAGACGCGCAGCATGATGTTACCCATGGCTTTGTATTTGTCGTCACGCCAGGTTTTCGTAGCTGCAGCGTCGGTAGCGGCGGGAGGCGAGTCTTCCATAACGTACCATACACCCTGAGACATAAGAAAAGACTTGATAGCTTGAGCCCATTCGGTCCAGTTGGGACCAGTAAGAAGGGGGACACAGTTAATAAGAGCAGAGGACATTTTTAATCGTAAAATGTTAAAAGATCTGGGGAGTCAAACCGTCAGCGTTAGTCCTACACTGTAAAGAGAATAATAAAAGGCAGCCAGAAAGGCGCCACTCAACGGTGACTTCGACCCAATTACACAGATATGCAGCACAAAGCTGACATAAATCTGGCAATGTCAACGTTCGCGCTGTACGCAAAGTACTGCAGCAAACGGACGGTCTAAGTTCGGTATGCGATCCAATATGCAGCGGGTAAACGCGCAACATGGATCAAGCATCCAAATATCCAGAGATCAAGGGCTCGGGGCCCATAACCTGTCGAGGGCGCATCCTGCTACACTAAGTAGAAGATGGTAAGATCTGAGACATACCTGGGGACGAGAAGTTAGACTGTTAGTAAAGCTTAGAGGGCTTAGGCGACTGTTTCTGTAATGAAACGAACTGAGTATTTAAGGCAGGTATCTACTGTCCTTTTATACTACAAAAGAGAGTGCACAGACCATTTGTATGTGTTGTGCTCATAGCCATAGATCATATACTACATATAAGAGTGAGGCTGTGCATAATGTAAAGTAGATAAAAGAAAGGAATAGAACAAAGTTCAACAGCTCCTTGCCGTCCTGATCCGGTGATGGTTCCATGCATCACTGCTATGATCGAGCCAAGTCTGGATTCGTGGTTGAAAGACAACAAAGAGAGCAATACGATGGACAGAGCTCTCCATCTCCAAGAGCTCATTGTCTTGAAGGTACTGGAATATTTTCCGAAACACCTCGAGCGTATCCTTGTGGATGTCAAGCCAAAGGCGTTCGATGCGGACATTTTGTGTAGATCTAAGCGTAACATATTAGTGTATTCACACCAAGAGGAAGTCCGAAATGTTTCACCTTCCACGGAGATAAGCTCGATGTTCCTCACCCCAGTGCTCGATCATCATTTCCCCATTGATGGTGCCCCCTACCATGTCAAGGCAGACAGTTCAAACTTTGCAACAGGTGCTGTCTTGTCCCAATTACAAGATGACTCTTGGGTTCCTATTGCCTTTCTCTCTAAAGGTCTAAACGAGACCGAGAGGAATTACAATATTCACGACAAGGAAATGCTTGCGATTATGCGTGCTTTCAAGGAGTGGAGACACTACCTTTTAGGTCCGGAGTTTGAGATTTGGACTGATCACAAGAACTTGGAGTACTTTATGACTTCAAAAAATCTAAATCGCAGGCAGGCTCGCTAGAGTGTTGAACTCGCAGACTACGAATTCAAGTTGATTCATAAACCGGGTGTATCGCAGAGAAAACCGGACCTTCTTTCGAGGCGAAAGGGACATGAGAGGGGGGAAAATGACAATGAAGGAATTACGCTACTCAAAAAGGATTTTATTCGTGCCTTAATTTCACAAGACCTGATAGCGATGTGAGCAGAAGGGACACCGGGAGAGATTTTCTTGGATCAGATCAAAAGACTAAAGGACAAATGGGAAGAGAAAGTGACGGAAAGAATGAAAGAGGATATGTGATTTATGGTCAAAGGAGATTACATCGAGAAAGATGGACTGATCTATGTCCCAAATGACTCCGCGTTAAGGAACGAGATCATGCGATTCCACCATGATACCTATCTAGTGGGACACCTGGGTCAAGCCAAAACATGCGAACTAGTACTAAGGTACTACTGGTGGCCGTCTATTCATAAGGATGTCAAGAAATACGTAGGCCAATGCCCTACTTGCCAACGAACAAAAACCATGCCCGGAAAGCCAAAAGGATTACTCAGTCCAAACGAGATTCCAACTAGGTTATGGCAGTTCATTTCATGCAATTTAATCACACAACTCCCAGAGGCCCATGGTTACACTGCAATTTTGGTGGTAGTAGATCACCTAAGCAAAAGGGTCAGGTTGATCCCCACATATAACGAAGTTAGCAGCGAGGGAATCGCACGGTTATTCCTTGACCGAGTATGGCGCGATTTCGGTCTGCCCGAATGGGTGATTAGCGATCATGGCTCGGTCTTTGTGGGCAAGTTTATCCGCGAGTTATATCGAATGCTTGGTATCAAAATGAATACTTCGACTGCCTATCATCCCCAAACGGATGGACAAACCTAGAGGATCAACCAAGAAATCAAGCAATATTTGCGAGTATTCTGTAATTGGAGACAGGATGATTGGGACGAGTGGTTACCAATGGCGGAGTTCTGCTACAACGACAGGGAGCAGAGCTCAACAGGATATTCGCCTTTCTTCTTGTCTTGCAGTTTTCACCCAAGGAAAGCGACTGAACCAGTGACCAAGACAAATAACGAAGCAGCCGGTGCTTTCTTTGAAAGACTGAACAAAGCAAGAGAGGACGTGATTGCATGTTTGAAACGGAGTGCAGAGCTTATGAAGAAGTATTACGACCGGAAGCATGCACCGGACCCAGTGTTCAAAAAGGGAGACTTGGTATACATTGAAGGTCGTAATATTCGAACCGAACGCCCGTCGGCCAAACTAGGGGACAAACAATACGGGCCTTTGGCGATTGAAGAACTTGTGGGCTCTTCTGCATATCAAGTTAAATTGCCTAAATCGTGGAATCACGTACACCCAGTATTCCACATATTGTATCTACACCAACACCATGATTCCATAGCACCGCATCAAAAGGAAGACGTAACGAGAGAACCTGCGACTATTGAAGATGGAGCCACAGTATGGGATGTTGAGGCGATTCTGGAATCCAGGATGAGGTATAACACTCGAACGGAGAAGTCCATATTGGAGTACAAGATGAAGTGGGCTACTTACCCAGTAGAGGAGGCCACTTGGGAGCCGAAATCGAACTTAGGCAAAGGATGCAGAAAGATTATCAATTCGTTTCATAGGGAACATCCGAATGCACCTAAAGAGGTTGCATGACGCGACTTCGAGGTTGTAGTCTAATCGCGATTTCCCTCTTTTCTTTTCTTTATTATAACTATTTTCTAGTGCGAATAGTCGCCCAAACCCCTATTCGCGACTATTCACAGATTGTTGATCGTTCTTTACCATACGTACCATTTTACCGTGATCGTGACAGGTTGGATGCAGAGGCGATCACGTCTCGTACGGTGGCCAATAGCTAAAGCACCTATTTGACAGTACAATTGATCGTACTCCTTAGTTTACAGTATATAAACAGTAGTATATCCTTTACGTTCTTTACTCTAGTCTGGTTAATAACCCAGGGACTTATTCTCGCGATTCTCAAAACCTCTCTCATTGACGACTTACTCGACTCGCGGAATATAGGTCTTGACAGGGAACAGGAAATAGCTCCTGGGGAATTCCTCAACATTAGGGGAACAGAATTGACATCTGGGGACAAAATATTTTGGAGGAGTTTCTTTATACATGCAGGATTGATGGGAGCATTTTATAGAGCATTCAGGATCCAGGAAAATGATTCATACAGAAGAAACATTGAATGACCTTAATCAGGTTTAATTGAACAAGTTGCAAGACCAAGACACAAGAACAGATGTGTTCACATCCTTGGCAGGCTTTTTTACCAATATTTTTGTTGTCAAAATTGAAGCAACATATGTTTCTTTATACTTGAGCCCCAAAGTGTATGTGAGCATCAATGGATTGTGAGTTAGCATATGTGTTTCTTGATACTTGTGCCCCAAAGTGCATGTGAACATCAATGAATTGTGAGTTAGCATCACAGCAAGGTATTGTAGGCACTTTCCAACTTTGTGGGATTATGACAGGCAAAGGATGTGAGCAGAGATACAATACACCTATAATCATTGGAACCTCAAGGTAGCACAACAGTAATAAGGGTACAGATGATGTATGGAAAAGGAATTCCCTGCCATAAGTGGGTTGCTAACAATGGAATTCCATATAAATAATAGTGGAGAGGGACTGAAGGAATTCCATATGAGTCATGGAATTTCCATGGAATGGACACCACTTAGGATGCATTTGTACATGGAAAGAGCAGCCTAAGGTGGTATAATAAAGAGGGTGCCATCAGGAAAACTGCCTCGTCAAAATATGCCCAAAATATTCTAAAATCCTCGAAAATTTGTCAAATTTCCACACATTTTTACGATTTTGGCATTTTGAAAATTTGGGCGAAATAGCTAGCCCCCCCCCCCCCGCGCGTTTTGAAAATTTACAGCAAATTTTGGGAGATTAGGCCAAATTACAGAGCCTTTGGACAGCATTTTCTTTCAATTTATAGTTAGAGTTTAATCAGACTTGTATATCGTAGCATAAGAAAAGCTTTATATTAAGAAGTACTATAGTACAGGCAATAAAAACAGTTAAGTAACGAAGTGGTATCAACAGTGGTATCAACATAAATGCCTAATGCCATGAAATCAGTTGTTATCGTCTACCCAAATAATAAGAATGATATGTACTGTGTACAAAATCCAAATGGAGACCTGTGAGTAAAGAAAAGGTGTAAAGCGTAAGATTGTTGAGAATATATTTGTCTAGCACGGGTGTAGTGTGACTTACAGACAATCCAAGGTAGTAAGGTGCCGGGGAGTTTACGAGGGGAATCGGGGATAGCCTGAAGAAGGAAGAGGGATGATGGTAAATGCTATATAAACATATGCAAGTTAGGACAAATGCGAGACAAGTATAAAAAAAAAATAGGATGCACGCAAATGCGCTGGCACTCACCGAGACCAGACATAGAACCCACACACTCTCTACAAAAAAAGATATATTACACCAAGGAGATTCAGTACTGGCATACGAGGCTCGAAAACCTATAAGAAAATGACGAAGGGAATGAGGGACAGGAAGTGGGAGAAAGGAAGTGGGAGAAAGAAGCGAGAGGGAAAGAATCGACGTGTCCAGAAACTATATAAATAACGAATTGAGACTCCGCTTCAAATATCACGTGACCGCGTAACGGACTTCTAAATGACTAAGTTGGAAAAAAACCTAAGTCGAACAAAAGTCGAAAGCCTCTGTCAGTGTTCAGCTATAATACTCCAGGACAACATACATGAAGTCTTTTCTGTAGATGTTTACTATTGGCATTACCACCTACCTTTTGCTGTTTTCAATAAGTTCATACAAAAAGACATGCCTTTCAGTATTGTACTTAGTTACCCAGTTACACTGACGGCCAAAAATGATTTCACCCCCCAAAAAAGGAAATATCTCCGAGAAATCCATCTCCGGGATACTCTAAGCTGCTGGCATTATTGAAGGACATCCACTTGTGTTGTTCATGCAATGTGAGCAGTCGGAGTGGAGGGGAAACTACTCAAACAGAGGGATTCTGTCGTGCCGATACTGTAATCGGGCTCGGATCTTTTACCCTATTTGGTAGGGGGTGAAATCATTTTTGGCCGTCAGTGTACAGACATTTTGAAGCATTTGCATGAATTTGCTGAAATTTTCAGAAATTAGTGCAATTAGGCGGAACTAGCGACTACTTTTGCCGAGTTTCAAAATTTTCAAAGTTTGCCGAAATCATACATTATTTGCGTGGGAGAGTTTTTCCTGATGGCCTGAGGTGCACCCTGAGATGGACTGACCTTGCACTGCACCCTGGATTTTCAATTGAGAAAGAGTAGGGTACACTGTGCTATGTGTAGCAGTGCATCTTAATGTGAGAATTTCATATGCAGTTGTGTGAGATATTGGGGAGCATCTCGCCACACAAATTTAGATATAAATGTAGAGGAAGGTTAGGACCACATAATGGAGCTGAGTACAAGTATATTTCGCAGGTGGCTGGCCTTGCAACTGCGTGAAGATACTACAAGATTTCTACCTACTTTTATACTACTAGTCTACTACAAAGATAGGTATGAGACTACAAAGATAGATAAGGCAACAGCACATACACGTGGCCGCGGAAAGTAACGGTCCGCTATATTTTCTACCGTATCTAGGGACTGAGTACATATTTCTGCTTCAAAAAAGTTGTAGAATCAATCTATAGATTAATTATGAGTTTTTGGTGCCCCAAGTAAGACCCTCCGAAGTGACCTCTCTCCAGAATAGGCAATTTCCAAAAATGCGGTTTTTCCAACTCAACAACCAATTTTTTCCAAGAAAATCCGTTAGCTCCATCTGAAAGAGAAGCATTGAAAATGGGAGGGTAGGAGCTTATTCCTTGTCAATAGCATTTTTTTTTGCGAGAGATATTTGAGAAAGAAAACGGCTAAAAATGGCCAAAAACCCCAAAATTGTCACTTTTTGGCCATTTTTTGCGATTTTCGTTATCAAATATCTCTTTCAAAAAAAATGATATTGACAAAAGGTAAGTTTCTACCCCCCATTTTCAATGCTTCTCTTTCAGATGGAGCTAACAGATTTTGCTGGAAAAATTGGTTGTTGAGTTGGAAAAACCGCATTTTTGGAAATTGCCTATTATGGAAAGAGGTCACTTCGGAGGGTCTTACTTGGGGCACCGAAAACTCATATTTAATCTATAGATTGATTCTACAACTTGTTTGAAGCAGAAATATGTACTCAGTCCCTAGATACAGTAGAAAATATAGCGGACCGTTACTTTCCGCGGCCACGTGTATATGACGAGGCAATGATATAAGTATGATGTTATCGTGAAGTAGTGCTGTGGCTACTGTGGCTACTGTGGAGTAAAAACAATCAAAAGATCGTAACTAGATGTGTAGCTATCAACTGAGATAGTAAATCTGTTTATCATAAAATAGAAAGTCCAATACTTAAGCTTGCATACTTGTAAATACAGTATATGGGGACTAATCTGGAACTGGGAAAATAGCTTTCCCTCAATTCTGAGTTGGTTGGTGGTTGGTCAATCTCACAGTGCTCCATTCATAGTGGCAGGAAAAGAAAGAAAAAGAAGGGAGGAAAGAAAAGAAGAGAGAAGAGGATGCAGGTTTAACATTCATTATTTGAAGTTACTTCTGAGTTACCACCCACTCAGTGTGAAGGTTTATTCTCCATCTTGAGTCATATTTACTTTTTAGAGCTCAGATAACCAAATTGCACACATCAGTAGTAGCAAGTTGAAGTATAACACATGGTATTTACCCAGGAGTTTGAACTTGAAAGTTATATGTAGTATACGTAACCCTATATGAAGCAGAGACTACAGCCATTTGCAACAAGAATGAGGCTCATGAGTTATTGTTTAAAGCAAATTCAAGCTCCAATATACCTCAATGTCATTGAAGAGAAACAATCTTCATTGGGTTTGGGTTACAATTTGTTAGATTGTAACCACTTCATTTTCTTCACAAAGAATCCACATTTCCACAATCAAACAAGAATGCTAAAGAAAAGGGACAATCTGTCATTGACATCCAAAATGAAGAAAAAGAGAATCAATGAAAATGATACACATCAAAGAGTAACCACAATGCATGGTATGAAGAATTGGAGTTGTCTATAAAATGCTATCTTTACAAATTTGTTCAATCTTTGGTAACAAGATCCAGGATAGTGGGGCACAATTTAATCCATCTGAAGAAAACTTCACAATTCAGATGCAGATAATTTTTCATATGGCCAGATTGGTGGGCATATTGATGTTCTTGCTCATCACGTATTTGGATTTGTAATTTATAGTTCTACATATCAGCTATGTAGACAATGCAAAAGATCAAGTGAATTTCCCCCAGATTTGGACTTTCAGTCCAGCATAGTACACCCTGTGATATATGTTTATCCAGACCTGGATTCAATGACCTTATTATGTCCAAGATCGGTTCCATATTGAGTGAATGCATTGTATCAATATGTGTAGCTTTTATTGGATGAAGTACTACCCCTTCTGTATTTCAATATTTATGATGGTAGAATGAATGCAAGTCAAAAGATATTTCTTGAGTGACCTGATGAACTTGAAGAACTGTCAGCTTTAACTCTCAAAGTAATTTTTTGGAGGTTATCACTTTACATGTTGATTTAATTGTTCATTATGGACATGTGTCTCACAGGAAATACCATCATGATAATGCATAGAACCAGTAGCACCATTAAATGCATTGAATACTGTAGATGATCACATTTTAAAAACAGCTGATAATGGGGGAAAATAATGATTGGTGTATTGTGTATTAAGGATTAAAGGAGTATGAAATCATACAGCTTACACTACTGTTATTACAGCCAACAGTTCATTGATATCCAGCATTATCTTGCATCTTTGGTCAGGGGCTAGTTCAAGAGCTTGCATTACACATATGGTAAATACAGATTGGCATAACATAGGTCAAGTTCTAACCCATACTGGAATTGTGTACTGTCTTGAGGAGAGGATGAACTCTAGATGGTACAGGGATGGTTCTATATGTATGATACTCATATGCCTTCAATGCAGTGGCAATGCCATGCTCTAACACCATCTGGACTGTGCTAATCCAATGAGAATCACAATAACTCACTAAGAAAGGAGGACCTCGTATTTTGCCATGCAAAGCAATGGCACCTTTCCCCAGTTCTTTATATCATTGACTCCTTTGTAAACTCCGGCCTTGTAACCATGACCCTCATAAAGTGGTTGTATTGTTCTATCTACTGACTTGTGTACTACAGTAAAAATTACTCTTTTGTTGAGTGCCAAGTTACGAGGCCGGAGTTTACGGAGGTCTCGTCCTTACTAAACTCGAACTGGCTGCGAGAGTTTCATGCGTATACCCATATAGTTAATCAATTATCTTATCTACACAAAATCAGATGATGGACCGTGTCTGGACCATCAAGTAGTCATCGTTCATGAGTCATTTTACTAATGTACTTTTTTTACCGGCCTCGTAACTGCCACGCGTAGCGATGGCCCACTTCTACTTAATTGCAATGACTTGTGTGTATCATTTTTCCCTTATACTTGTCTTTTCAAACAAGTCATGTGGTTACTATCCTATAAACTCATCTTCTGTGCTCAAGCTTGAGCTTCTTACTTCCCACATATCATGTCATTCAGCCTGAAGGCATATTCAGAGTGCCTCTGTGCTCACCTATATCTTCTTTCACCTAAGTATCTTCCTTCACCTATCTTCCTTCAACTATCTTCTTTCATCTATCCTCCTTCACCTATCTCTTCCTTTGGAGCACAAGGAGGACATAGCTCAGGAGAAATGACAAACAATTAGCGCGTATCAATGAAATGACAAAACAATACTAAATAATTGGAAAAACACACAATCATATCACTTAAGGTGTCCTGAGTCCTGGCCAGGCACCATCAATGAGGAAGTCGCTTGTGAGCGAGGCCTTTATACTTTCCATACACCTGTGTAAAAAAAGCTGCTCAAAAATCCCAGTTAACCTGTGCAACAAAAAAGCAGCCAGAAATCAAAAAATGACCTGCAAAAAAAATCCAAGTACATTTTCATGTTTTCCTTTGTACCTGTGTCAGAAAAAAATGAAGGAAGTATTTACCTGGACAAAAAAATTCCAGGCTTGAATTCAGCTGTGCAAAAAATCAACTATCAATTTTTGGTATCAAACCTGTGTAAATTTTTTCTAAATTGTTTGAAGTACAGCCTGCAAAAAAGCGATTTTCCGGACAATATTACTGCCATACAGGTGCAGTGTAGTGTCATGTTTACCACTGCATCGACAATAATCTTCTTGTTCCTGAACTGAGTAATTGGGTAGAAAATAATTTGTTTGTACTGTACTGGCATTCCCATGAGCCGGGCAATTGGCCCTTATTATCTTGAAAAATGTCATAAACTGGTTGTAAATTAAAACAAATGTGAATCTACTTAGCGGATACCTGAGTATGTACTTGATTCATTGCTGAACCTTTAGGTTTGGCTCCTTACAAGAATGTCTGGGTGCGTGTTGGTTCCAACCCATTCCCACGACTACCAAATATATCCACCTCCTTCTAAATATATCCACGACACGTGTTGTGTGTCTAGGTGCATGTTGGATCCAACCC